>CAUJNA010000559.1:161030-197507 GCA_963377175.1 Effrenium voratum | reverse complement strand
CTGCGACGGAAGTGCAGCACCGAGCGCCTGAGGCGCAGGAGATGTTCTCACACTTCGCGTTGATCAGCGTGGAGCTGGCGAACAGCTTCTGGCCCAGGAAGCTGAGCGCTGCCCCCATCGGTGTCTTTCTCAAGCGCGAAACGCTCTTCGAAGCGCTTGTAGAACATTTCGTTCTTCGGCTTCAGGTAGTACACAACGAGGAAACTGTAAGGTTCTCGGGTCGCCTGCTCGTACAGCCGGTACAGCTGCTCCTTCGGCAGCAGTGCGCTCAGCTCCTCGATGACGGCATCCAGCTCGTGCTGGTTGCGCAGCCTCCAGCAGCAGAGGAATTGCATGTTGACCCGCACGGCGGCGCTGATGAGCCTCAGCTTCTGGGAGCTCACCCAGGTGCTGATCTGCATGTGCCGGCCCCTGATGAACAGCGTATCCAGGGCGCCGTGAGGCTTGTGCAACTGCGGCGTGTCAGCAAAGTCGTCGATGACTACAAGCACCTGGTACAGTTTCTTCATTTCCAACTTCTTGGACGCCTCCGTGATCTTGCGCTGCTGCTGGATGTTGCGCCGCAGCGCCGCCTCGTCCCACTCGTCCCAATACGTCTGCTCCCGCTCTGTGTTCACCCCCAGGTCCTCCACAATGTACTTCTTGACGGGTATCCAGCCGTCGTCTATGTTGACACTCGGGCTGAAGATGTAAATTCTTTCAAAGACGCCGCGATACTGCTCCAGAATCAGGCTGATCAGAGCCACGGTTTTGCCCGATTTTGATGGCCCGAGGAAGATGCCCGTGCATGGCACCAGGGGCACCACGGGGACAGAGGGCTGCTTACTGCTATACTCTGTCGTAGGAAACAGCTTGATCTTCCCCATGCGTCCTTTTAAGGCATGCAGCTGAAGTTTATGGGTGAGTTGTGGCATCTGGACGAACATGCGCTGGGCGCCCAGCTGCGGACTCTGCGGGCCCGGCAACCGCTGCGAGGCCTGGGAGAACGGCAGGCACGCACGCGCCGCACAAGGGGGTCCCCGGAAAATCGGCCAGCGCTACGAGAACGTTCGCAGGCAGTCCCGTGAGCTGCTGTACAGCATTCCAGCGGCGCTCTGTGACGAGATTGCGGCGGCAGCAAGCGAGACTTAACCGGAAGCCGGCCCGGCCCCGGAGGAGCACGGAAAGCACGCGGAAGGACTGCCTGCCAGGGATGGAAGCATTTAGATTTTTATATAAAAAAAATCCAAGGTCCGGCCCAGAGAGGCACAGAAAGCACGCGGAGACTGATGGAAGCCCGGTATGCACAAGGCTTGCCTACTCCAACAATATTGCAGTTACGGACCAGCAAAGCTTGCGCAGGAATTCACGCAGCCTCACTTCTACACACCGCCTGCAAAATAAAGTTGGCGTGCAGAAGTGAGGCTACAAGGCAAATTGCAAGCAAATCGAGGGTGCGTTACGTTGCAGCGCCGTGGCTGCAGGAGCAATTCTGGACTTGAAATTCTTCGCAGGACAAGGTCGTTTCCTGAGCGGACGAGCTCTGCTGGGTCTGTAGCTGCAATATTGTGGCAGTTGGAAACCTTTGTGTATAGAGAGAGGACCCACTTCCTCGACACTGGGTGGTCAGCACCCAGAGCACTGCAGGAACTCCAGGACCGAGGTGGAGACGCTCCTGCGCCAGCGCATGAGGGGCCTGAGGAGCGTGAGCTTCCAGCTGCCCTGCGAGGAGGACGTGCTGCCGAGCGCCTTCGAGGACAAGCCGCTCTGCGTGCCCCGGCAGCTGGCCGAGCTGCTGCAGCTGAGCGTGGAGGAGCGCGGACTTCGACGCCATGCTGCGCCACGACTGGAGGCGCCTCGGCATCTCCGCCGAGGAGGTGCGAGAGTTCTGCGTGTGGCGCAACGCCCCGATGCGCGTGCTGAGCTCGCAGGGCGACCTGGTGGACAGCTACGATCCGGCGCTGAAGGAACCGCACCGTGTGCTTTTTGGCCTTCGACGGGCACTGCTACATGTACAGGGCCGTGAAGCGGGTGTTGGAGAGGCAGGCGGCGCGCGTGCTCTACCGGGGCGAGGCGAGGCAGACCCTGCCGCCCATCCAAGAGTGGAGGCGCTTTGACGCCGCGGACGTGCAGCCGGGCTGTTCTGGTGCGAGGACCTGCGGGAGGCGCGGCGCCAGCTCATGGCCGCCGGCGAGAGCCCCAAGGTGGCCATCAGCAGCCCGGCGCAGTACTGCGGGCTGAGGCTGAGGCGGGGCACCAGGATCCGAGAGCTGCCGGAAGAGCACGAGGTGCTGCGGAGGTGGTGCGAGGCGCTGGGGCAGGAGTACAGGGGCCAGCGCCTGGCCGGCTTGGCGCACGAGATTTTTTTGAAGCTGCTGAAGGCGAAGCGGGAGGTGCCCGGCGCGGCGGAGAGGCAGCAGACCTTGGCCGCGCAGGGCGGCAAGTGCGCGCTGTGCGGCTGCGGGCTGACGGCCGGCGCCTGCGAGCTGGACCACGTGGTGCCGGTGAGGCAGGCCTTTGCGGGCAGCGCGCAGACTTTGCAGGCGCTGTGCGGCGACTGCCACAGCGAGAAGACGCTGAGGGAGAGCGCGCAGCCCACGAGTTTGGAGAGCCGCGTGGCCCCCGGCGTCATGGAGTACGTCCGGAGCCCCAAGCTGCCTCCTCTGGTTTTTGAGGCGCAGACGTGCGCAACGGACAGCACGTACGTCGGCGTGGACGTGGTGCGCTGCAGGCGCAACGGGCTGGCCAACGCCCCCTTCCCCCTGCCCATCCTGTGCCCGGCGGACGGGGTTGAGCCCGTGGACGGCGTGCTGCCGGACCTGGGCTTTGTGGAGGGCTGCTGCGACGCGAGGCAGTCCGGCCTGAACCTGTTGCCGTACGTGGGGCCCGGCTGGTACCCGAAGGTTTCGCTGGCCGCGATGCTGGACCTGGGCGTCTGCCGCTGGGACCACATCGTGTTGGGCATCTCCGCGCGGAGCCCCGTGGACGCGGCGACGCTGCGGCGCGCGCTGGAGCGCATGGACGCCGCGTGGCCCGAGGGCGAGGAGCACATGGCCAAGCTCAGCGTGAACGCGATGATAGGACTGTGGGCGCGCAGCACGGAGGTGGTCTACAGCGTGCGCAGCAGCAGCAGCGAGCTGGACGGCGCGGGCGCGGACTTCTCTCAGGCCTTCGCCTACGAGGGGGGCAGGGTGTGGGACTTCGTCTACGCCAGGAGGCTGCTGAGCAACGGCACCTACCGCCCCATCCACGACGCGGTGCTGGGCTTCGAGCACTGCATGGTGGCCAAGGCCCGGCGCAGCCTGGACGCGCCGCCGCGGTACCTCGCGCAGGTGAAGACGGACTGCCTGCTGACGCAGCGGCTGCCGAAGCGCTTCACGGAGCGGCTGCGGGCGCTGGAGGCGCTGCGCCACCCGGACGGCACGCCGGTCTACCGCGTGGAAGAGACGATGCCGTTGCTGGGCAGCAGCAGGGCGCCGCGCATGGAGGCGGAGCGGCCCAAACAACGGAGGTGGAACGGGGTGGATGACCCTGTCAACCACTGCCTGGCGGGCAACTCCCTGCTGCTCACGGGCCTGCCGGGCACCGGAAAGACGCACCTGGCCCGGACCATTGTGGCGAGGCTGCGAGAGCAGGGCGAGGCGGTGCACCTGGTGTCCAAGACGCACTGCTCCGCGCAGAACCTGGGCCTGGGGGCACAGACGGCCGACCACTGGGCGCGCAGGTACGTGCGCGGGGGCAGCGTGCAAAAGCTGGACTGGCTGGTGGTGGAGGAGATCACGCAGCTGGACATGGCGCTCTGGGCGGACCTGGCCTGCGTGGGGCTGAACGCCGACGTGAAGTTCCTGCTGCTGGGAGACTTCCGGCAGCTGCCGGCCGTGCTGGACTCCTGGGCCGGGCGGCCCATCCGCGCGCCGTTGGAGCACAGCCAGCTCATCCGCGACCTGGCCGGCGGGCACAGGCGCGAGCTCACGGAGAACATGCGCTCCGACCCCGGCATCTTCAACTTCGTGAAGTGGCTGCGGGTCGGCGAGGAGGCGTGCCCCACGCTGGAGCAGGCCAAGGCGAGGGTGAAGGAGCTCTACCCCTCCAAGCCCGGGTGGCCGGACACCACGCTGGTCATCAGCCACAGCAAGCGCATGGCCGTCAACGCAGCGGCGAACCGGGCCCTGGCGCCGGAAAACTCAAAGCTCTTAGAGTTGGAGACACAAGTCATCCACATAGATTTGGGGTGGTACGAGACAGTAACAACCGCAAATTGCCAAACTGCAACAACCCAAAACAGCCCGCAGAGCATGAGGGTGTGGCCGGGGCTGCGCCTCATCGGGGCCGGCGGAAAAATTCCCAAGGCGTCTTTGTGGCCGTGGCGGAAGTGGAGCCGGACGGAGTGAGGCTGGACAACGGCATGCGGCTGAAGAACCAGGAGCTGCTGCGGGCCACCCGGCCGGGCCACGCAGTGACCTACGCCAGCTGCCAGGGGCTCACCCTCCACAACCGCGTCCGCCTGGACCTGGAGTCCTGCCACCTCACGCTGCGCCACCCGAGGCGGCCTAGAACGGGCAGCACGGCGCCTCCAGGGGCTCCAGCATGAGGTGGCGCACCTCAAAGAGCACGCCCCACTGCCTGGCCATCAGCCACACGTGCCGGGCCTCCACAAGCGCGCGGCCCCTGCGGCGCGCGAACTCCGCGGGGCGCGGCACGCGGTTGCCGGCCGGGTCCCAGAAGCGGCAGCGCTCCAAGTCCATCTTGCACTTCACGTGCTTGCCCTTGGCGCTCACCTTGACGGCGCGCTGCAGCTGGCTCTCAAGCTCGGTGCGGGCGGCCCCCGGAAAGGGCTACTGGAAGACGATCATGTTGTCGATGACGCCCTGCTCCACCTCCTCCGTCCACAGCTCCAGGTTGGTGTTGCTCGCAAAGCACACTCCCACCCTCTTGGCCCCGTCGTCCTGGAAGTTGCCGGGCTCCCACAGCACCTCCACGTCCACCTTGCACACCAGCGCGCCCAGATGGGAGTCCTCTATGGACATGAACTTTCCCCCCTTGGCATTGGTCTGAACGTCCAGCCCGAGTGCAAGCTTCATTGCGAAGTTCGGCTCCTTTTTTTATCCGTAGGAAAAAAGTCCGGTCCGATGAACGCGCGAGTTTTCTTGGTCGTCGCAGTGGCGGTGATCTTGCTCTTTCAAAATGCCGAGACTCCTGGAGCTTTTCTGCGGCACCAAGTCGGTGGGCAGGGCCTTCGAGGCGGCGGGCTGGGAGGTCGTCTCCCTGGACATCGTGTCGAAATTTGAGCCCACCATCCTGTGCGACATCAGGAGCTGGGACTACACTACGTTCCCCGCCGGGGCACTTCGACATGGTTTGGGCCAGCCCCGTCTGCACGGAATACAGCCGCGCGCTGACGACGCGCCCGCGGCGGCTCCTGGAGGGCGACGCGCTGGTGCTCAGCGCCCTTGAGATCATTGCGCACTTTGACCCCTTGATGTGGGTCATAGAGAACCCGGCCACCGGGCTGCTGAACGCCTGCCCTGGGTGGACGTGACCTACTGCAAGTACGGAACTCCGTACAGGAAGCAGACGCGGCTGTGGACCAACATGCGCTGGAGGCCGAGGCGAGAGCCCGGCAGCCGCTGCGAGGCGTGGCAGGACGGCAGGCGCCTCCGGGCCGCGCAGCGGGGGCCGCGGCTGATGGAGGGGCAGTACGAGAGGGTCAGCCAATCACGCGAGCTGCTCTACAGCGTCCCTGCTGCGCTGTGCGAGGAGATTGCGCGCGCGGCCACGGAGGAGCTTGCGGAGCGGCTGAGCATTCCGGACTGAGTCTTCCTCCAATGGAAAATGCACATTTTCCATGTTTTTGCATGTTTTTTGGGCGGTGCCACTAAACATCAAAAATGAAGAAGAGGGGCACCGGGCCTCTTTTCTCGTTTTTTGGGCGCACTCAAAAGCGGTGTCACTAAACTTCAAAAATGATGAAGAGGGACACCGGGCCTTTTTTCTCGTTTTTTGGGCGCACTCAAAAGCGGTGTCACGCTTCATCAAAAATGATGAAGAGGGACACCCCCGCCTTTTTTCTCGTTTTTTGGGCGCACTCAAAAGCGGTGTCACGCTTCATCAAAAATGATGAAGAGGGACACCGGGCCTTTTTTTTGCCGTTTTTGCTCAACTTCAAAAGCGGTGTCACGCTGCATCAAAAATGAAGCAGAGGGACACCGGGCCTTTTTTTGCCGTTTTTCCTCAACTTCAAAAGCGGTGTCACGCTGCATCAAAAATGAAGCAGAGGGACCGGGCCTTAGTCAAGCACAGAGACGCCCGTGCCGGAGAGCGTCACCAGCTGGTAGGCCACCAAATGAATGAACAGGTCCGTCATCGTGCCGTCCAGGCCCTTGAAGGTGAACCGGGCAAGGTCGCCCGAGCGGGTGCTGACGCCACTCCGCGGCATCTTGGGCACGCGCTCGGTGGGAAAGCCGGCAATGAAGCTGTGGCGCAGGTAGCCCACGCGGCCGATGTCGATGTTGCGCACCGTGTCGTCGTAGGTGCCCGCGAGGACGGAGAGGAAGTGGAAGTGCTCCGAGGCTCCCTTCATGGGGTTGTGAGGGGACTGCAGGCTGCCCAGCTGCATCTGCGACTCCAGGAGGCTGTCCTCCTGCCTGGCCGCGCCGATGGGGGCCACGTCCTGCCCCGGGTTGGCCAACAAGTGGATCTTGGAGCCCGCGTCGTTGTCCCAAAAGGTCACAAACGCGCCCATGAGTTTCGTGAAGGCGCGCGCCACGGTGACGTTGTGCTCCGCCACGCCGTTCGGGACGCTGGACTGCTGCGTGTGCACCGTGGGGTAGCTGAACACCAGGCACCTTCCTGAGAGGAGCGCGCGGTTGAAGGACTCCACCAGCGCAGAGTCCAGGACGACCTGGGAGGCCAGAACTCGGACGTTCTGGATCTCGAAGTCGGTGCTCAGCGTGGCCCCCGCAGGGTGCGCCCCGGCGTTCTCGGACCACAGCGCAGTTGTGGCGTCCGCAAACTCAATTTCTATCACCAGGTTCAGCTGCGGCGGCAGCATCTTCCCGCAGCGCAGGATGCCCGCCATGGTGGGGCGCAGCAGCACGTCCGCGTAGCCGCCCTGGTGCACCGTGCGGGCGATGCGCGGGTCGTTCACTGCGTCGAAACCCTCCATGGCCTTGTTGCGGTTGTACTCTCGGCCCTTCAGCAGGTCATGCACGGCCACGGTGCGGCCGTAGTAGTTGATGTCGTCGCAGCGCTGGCCGTTGGCGAACCTGGACGCGCTGGACGAAGCAGGTGGGGTTGGGCGTGGCCGGGGCCAGCGGGTTGGTGCCGTCCGTGTTCCTGACGCGGAAGGCGATCTTGATGGACTCGGGGTCGATGAAGGACGTGCCGCTTGTCAGCGGGATGCGGCAGACCCTAGAGGTTGTGGGGGAGAAGGAGCTCAGCGAGCTGGGGAAGTACTGCACGTCATGCCGCGCCGTCACGTAGCTGGTGTTGCTTGTTTTCAGCTTGTTGTCCAGGCTCTGCATCAGCTCATCCTGGGCTCCGGCGGTGACTACCTCCATGCTTGTTTATATACACGCATTTTGACTCGTACGGCGAAGGAAAACTATTACTCTAATGCCTACATCAATGTAGGCACTGGAGTAATAGCATTTTGCAGTGCAAAAACCGTGCAAAAGCTATTAGTCTCGTCCGTATGTGTATATACGGACGAGAGTAATAGCATTTTGCAGCGCAAAACCGTGCAAAACGAGCTATTACTTCAGGGCCTACATTTGCGTAGGCCCTGGGCTAATAGCATTTTGTAGCGCAAAACCGTGCATTTTTTAAGCAGCCTCAATGTCTCGCGCCAGCTGGTCAAAGCTGGGCGGAGGCAAGCTCCGGCGTCCGGAACTGGAGCTCGCCCGCGGGCTCTGGGACTGGGGCAGGGTGACGGGGTTCAGGCCCCAGGAGAAGGGGCGCGGCGTGTTGTTGGACTGCGCCTGGACACGGAAGCCGGACTGCGAGGAGGCGCGGCTGCTTGCGGGGCTGCCGGACGTGCTGCTGCCGGTGCGCAGCGTGAAGTGCTGAGGCTGAGTGGCGTCATTCATGTTGTTGGCGGACCGGACGTCCTGCACGGCCGCGTCCTCGCTGCCCTGCTGAGGCCGGAAGAGCGTGTTCTCGAGGACCCAGCCCGTGCCGCGGGCGAGGCCGTAGGCTGCGCCGCCCGCAATGCCCACGGCCAGCCCAGCCGTTGCCGCCGCGCCAACTCCCGCCGCGCCAGCCAACGTTCCAGCAACTTCGCCCGCGGTGGGCGCCAGGGCTGCTGCCCCTTCCGCCAGGCCCCCCAGGTACCCGAAGGCTCCGCCACGCCCTCGGCGGCAACGGCAACCTCGCCCTCCTCCGCTGCCACGGCCGCCGTCTCCTCAACGGCCTGTGCGCCGCGCTCCACCTCCTGCGCGCGCTGCCCCGCCTCGTCCAGGAGGCGCTCCACGTCACTGGGCCGGCCGATGATCTGCGGTGGCGGCTGCGGCTGCGGCCCTGGGCGGGGCAACACGTTTAGGCGGACGTACTCAGCAGCGTCCTGGGGGAGCTGGGAGCGGAAGGCCTGCACCGCCGCGAGCCCTGCTGCTCCTGCGCCCACAAGGTCCGCTGCCGCCTGAGCGCCGTCTGCAGTGCTGCGCAGACGGTCCGTGATGGAGGGCGGCCCCTGCCCGTTGCTGGCCAGCGCGCCGGCCTCGGGGTCTCCCGCCAGGTCGTCCTCAACAAAGCGGGTTCCGCCGTACCCTTGGTACCTCCGCGCAAGGCGCACATCCTCGTCCGTGGCCTCTGCGGGAGTGCGGAAGCCGTCCTCGGGAATTGCCTGCAGAGGCGTGTGCTGCAGGGGCCGGGGGTTGGGGTCCTCGCTGGACTGTACGAAATCGTCCAGGTAGAAGTGGCTTGTAACGAACGAGGTGGCTTTGCGGTCCGGCTGATCCAGGGGCAGCGGCTCATTCCGCTCAAGGTAGCCCACCGCCTGCTCAAAGCGCGGGCGCTGGTTGAAGCCGTGCGCCCCTGTTGCGCAACTTCGCCCGCCGCCCGTTCCACGCCCCGGCGCTCGGCCCGCGCGTAGCGCAGCTGGGGTACCTGGCGGTGCACGGCCTCCGTCAGCCGGCCCTCCTGCGCCTGCCTGCGCTCGCCTAGTTGAAGGCCCGCGCCTCCTCCAGTTCTCGGTAGCGCTTCAGCAGCAGCGGCTGCAAGTTGTAACTGGGGTACGTCCTGCGGAACCACCGGAGCATCCGCGGCTCGTTGCGGGGCTCTATGGACATCATGCTTTTATACCAGTACACTTGCGCCTGTGGTCAGCCGGTCATAAGCGGACTGCCTCTCCAGCATGCGCAGGGCGCGCTGCTGCTCTCTTGTGAGCTGAGGCGCCTCAACCGGTGGTGCCTCCGCTGGTGGTGCCTCCGCTGGTGGTGCCTCCGCTGGTGGTGCCTCCGCTGGTGGTGCCTCCGCCGGTGTCGTCTCAACCGGCGGCTTTGGCTTGCGCTTTGGGGCAGCCGGCTCAGTAGGCACGTCCTGCTTCGGTTTGTTCTTGCTCCCAGGGGGCCTGCCCCGCCGTTTCGGTTCCGGCGCAGCGTGTGGTGTAGTGTGCACCTCTTGCGCCTCTTGCGCCTCCGCCTCTTGCGCCGGCGCCTCTTGTTCGGTCGGCTCCATTTAATTATACGTGGTCAAGATATAACACGAACGACAAAGACGACCCGCGAAGCCGGACGACGTTGCCGTCCAGGTCGGTCAGGCGGAAGCGCATGTGCCTCAGGGTAACCGGGCCCCTGAGGGCCATGAAGTGCCCGTCGTCCGAGCCCGTCTCCACAATGGTACCCACTCCGCTCTTCAGCGTGATCTTGGAGAGGATGTCGTCGCCCAGGTTGCCCAGCACTCTGCTGGCGTTGGCCAGCTGGGCGCAGCGCAGGTAGACCTCGTTGTGCGCCATCATCCGGACGAACTCAAAGACCTGCTGCCCGCCGGAGACAAAGCTCGGGCCCAGCATGTGGTCCACGCTGAAGGGCTTGGTGGGAGAGGCGGGCGGCGCAGCAGGGTAGTCCGCGGCATCAGGGAATTGCTGGCGCAGCTCCAGGTCGTTCAGGATGACGGTGGCAAAGTTGGAGCTGATCCAGGCGGCCAACCGTGCGCCAGTGTACGCGCCCTCGGGCAACAACGCCCAGTTCAGCGTGCCCAGCGCGGCGTCAACCCAGTAGAGGTAGCGGCCCCGGTCCGTCGAGAGGAAGCTGTCGGCCAGGCGGATCTTGTAGACGGCGAGCCGGGCGTCGCTCTGCAAGTGCAGGGACTCTCCCAGGTCTACCTCAAAGTCGCTGTCCGAGCCGGCCACTCTCTTGCGGCTGTCCACGTAGATAGTGGTCATCCTTTTCTTTAGGAACCCGCCCGTCCGGCGGACGACGGGCGGCTGGACGGCTGCGACGGAGGTGCAGCAGGAGATATTCTCACACTTCGCGTTGATCAGCGTGGAGCTGGCGAACAGCTTCTGGCCCAGGAAGCTGAGCGCCGCCCCCATCGGCGTCTTTTTCAAGTGCAAAACGCTCTTCAAAGCGCTTGTAGAACATTTCATTCCTCGGCTTCAGGTAGTAGACGAAGAGGAAACTGTAGGGTTCCCGCGTGCCTGCTCATACAGCCGGTACAGCTGCTCCTTTGGCAGCAGGGCGCTCAGCTCCTCAATGACGGCGTCCAGCTCGTGCTGGTTGCGCAGCCTCCAGCAGCAGAGGAATTGCATGTTCACCCGCACGGCTGCGCTGATGAGCCTCAGCTTCTGCGAGCTCACCCAGGTGCTTATCTGCATGTGCCGGCCCCTGATGAAGAGAGTGTCCAGGGCGCCGTGAGGCTTGTGCAACTGCGGCGTGTCAGCAAAGTCGTCGATGACTACAAGCACCTGGTACAGTTTCTTCATTTCCAACTTCTTGGACGCCTCCGTGATCTTGCGCTGCTGCTGGATGATGCGCCGCAGCGCCGCCTCGTCCCACTCGTCCCAATACGTCTGCTCCCGCTCTGTGTTCACCCCCAGGTCCCCCTCAATGTACTTCTTGACGGGGATCCAGCCGTCGTCTATGTTCACACTCGGGCTGAAGACGTAAATTCTCTCAAAGACGCCGCGATACTGCTCCAGAATCAGGCTGATCAGAGCCACGGTTTTGCCCGATTTTGATGGCCCGAGGAAGATGCCCGTGCATGGCACCAGGGGCACCACGGGGTCAGAGGGCTGCTTACTGCTATACTCTGTCGTAGGAAACAGCTTGATCTTCCCCATTTCCTTTGCGTTACTTGCCAAGTTTGAAGCCGGGAAGCCGGGCGGCGAGTCCGTGAGTGCCCTGCTATACAGCAGTGCGCTTCCGGAGTTTTCCGGGCAATCCGGGGCGGCGAGTCCGTCAGCGCACTGCTATACAGCAGGGCGCTGACAGAGTTTTTCCGGGCAATCTGGGCGGCGAGTCTGGGAGTGCGTCTCTGTGTACAGACGCGCTTCCAATGTTTTCTGGGAGACACCGGGGCAATCCTGTGCCCACGCCAGGATTGAGTGGAGCAATCCTGTGCCCACGCCAGGATTGAGTGGGGCAATCCTGTGCCCACGCCAGGATTGAGTGGGGCAATCCTGTGCCCACGCCAGGATTGACGGCTGGGCGTGTGAATGGTGGAAAAAACACTCCGGCAGTTCCCGCGCTGGCCCGGTGATGGGGTTTTTCGGGCAATCCTGTGCCCACGCCAGGATTGACGGCTGGGCGTGTGAATGGTGAAAAAAAACACTCTGTCAGTTGCACCCGCGAGGACCGCCCCGCTGACGGACCTCCGGCACTGGCCCGGTGATGGGCTTTTCGGGCAAAAAAGCGAAGTCGGAATTCCGACTTCGGTGGGAGAGCGAAGTCGGAATTCCGACTTCGGTGTGGTGCAGGCTCGGCAGGCTGGAGGCTTCTATGCCGGGCAGGCGCGGCAGGGTGGCGCAGTGCCAAGCCGCCGTATGACCGTATGACCGTATGATCCGTATGATCCGTATGACTCGGCGGGCTGGCGTGTCAGGCGCGGCTGGAAACAGGCACCAACCATTTTTTGGTTGCTGCCCGCGTGGAGTTCCGCGTGGAGTTCAGACGCAGACTGTGCGAACTGCGCGAACTGCGCAGCGACTGCGACAGCTGCAGACTGCGCCGCGCGAAAGCGCGAACACAGAACATAGCACCTCTCTCTTTAGAGGGGGTTTCCCAAATGGATTCTATTCTACCTGAGAGGCTCCTGGCACTCGTCCGTCCAGCATTTGACCTCGTCCTGCGAAGGATTCGAAGTCTAAAACGCTGCGTGCAGGCGTGTGGCTGCAAAATAATGACCCCTAGATATGCGGTTTGGCAAAATGCCCAGCAGCTGCCTTTGTTTCTGCAAGGCGAGCGCCCTCAAAGGAAACCCTGGCTGGCTTTTTTGGTTGGCTTCTGGCTGGCTTGGCTTGGCTTCTGGTTGGCTTCTGGCTGGCTTTCTGGCTGGTGGTTGGCTTCTGGCTGGCCTGGCTGGCTTCTGGCTGGTTTGGCTTGGCTGGCTGGCTTGGCTTGGCTCCTGGCTGGCTTTCTGGCTGGTTTGGCTTGGCTTTCTTTTTTTCCCTGTTTTTTTAGCTCGCCTTGCAGAAACGCAGCTGCTGGGCATTTTGCAAGCATATCTAGGGGTCATTATTTTGCAGCCACACGCCTGCACGCAGCGTTTTAGACTTCGAATCCTTCGCAGGACGAGGTCAAATGCTGGACGGACGAGTGCCAGGAGCCTCTCAGGTAGAATAGAATCCATTTGGGAAACCCCCTCTAAAGAGAGAGCAACTCCGCCTGCCAGAAGAGTCAAGACGCCAGCAAGGGCATCATCGCATTAATTCAGTGCACTGTACAGCCGCGACGACACAATCGAGAGCCTCTGGGTGCAAGCACAAATGTTGACGCACTGCCCATCCAGAAAGCGTAAACTTCCCACCTCGCATGTTCACCTCGCGAGAGAACAGCAAACTCAGCCAAGCATGGCAGACCCAGAAGCATGGACCGTGCAGGACATTCAGTCCTCAGAAGCTCCAACGCAGAATCGGGCGGGAGTGCCGGAGACACCGCTTCAACGGTCATCATCAAGTCACTATGGGGGCAGCTGTGCGTGCAGTTTACAGCGACAGCCGCGAATCCACAAAGAGGGGAGAATGGCAATCTTCGAGCCGCCTTCCAGCCTGGCTTGGGCCGGAAAACTTCCAGTGTTTAAAAAACTTTCACTTCGCCAGCAACGATGCATGCATCCAGCACGGCAAGCAGATGCGCATCAACATAACCAGCATAGCAGGTTCAAAGCAGCTCAGGCCAGTACAGAACTTTAGAGCCTGGGCATGAAGATGCCGTACACTGCTGACCTGCACGGCTTGGCGTCCAACGCAGAAAGGATGGCCACAATCGGGACTCAGACTGGTTGCCCAATTTTTTTTAAAGATTTTTTCTGGCGTTCGATGGTCTCATGCAGAAAAATTAATGCGCCATCCACATGCTGCCCGTTCCAAGGGTCCGGAGCCCACATGAGATGAGTTTTTGTGGCAATGCAGCCAGGCACGTGCTACTATCGTGATGAGGGATTGAGTGGTCTGCAGTCGAATGCATGCCAGTCCATCGCATACCCGCAAGCGCACGGGGTGCAGTGAAAGCAGGGAGGGTTTGCGTTGCGGACCGGGTTGCGTCTCACCGAAAATGCACAATGCTTGATCAAGCACACTCGCCTGTCCAAGATGACACGGTTGCTGCAACCACTTAGACCTTGCATGCCGCTGAGAAGCAAGCCAAAAGCAGCCGCAGATGCCTGCGCCAAGGCAGTGTCGTGGGCACAAAAAAGTTGCTCCGTTTCTTGGTTCGCAGAAACCGCTTTCCAGAGTCGGCCGCATGCCAGAGTGCGACACAGGCCGCATGATTTCTGGCCTCACGCATCAGCTCACGCTTCACCCTGCGGACGCACTGTGGAGACCCGAGCACGTGAGTGCATTAGAACCCTGAAGTGGGGGCATTCAGACAGGCACGAGATGCAGAAAGATGGAGTGGACGCGCATCGTCACTCCACCTGCAGGCTTGAAGCAGTGACCAAGATTCTAACCTAGGGTTTGTCTTTTCCCCTGTGTTTTAATCTTGGTTGAATCTTCGGCCGCTTCAAGCCCTGAGGGACATGCCTTGAGGGTCTAACCCCTCTTTCGTTCTTTTTGAACCCACCCCCCACCCTTTTACGGCCAGGTGGAAACCAGCGCCTGATTGCGGGGTGGCTTCCCGCTTCCAACATTTTGTTGGCTTGCTGCATCCCGCAGGACCGTCTTGCCTGTGCAAAGAGGCCTGGCTAATTGCAGAACACGCGTTGTCAGCAAGCTTTCCAACATCAAGCATGTTGTTGGCTTGACCAGTTTAAGCCCGCACATCGCTGTGTGCCATCGGCATTCTGTCGGACCAGCTGGTCCCCTTCAGGAGGACGCATTCCTCCCATGCACACCTATGCACGCACTCGTACCGATGTGCACGTACCTCCTTTGTCTCACACCCCGTGGGTAAAACACCCTGTGTGATGGTCGAAGCCCCGAGAAGTACGTGTTGGAGTTCTTGTTTTTTTCCTTCACAGTTCTGCGCCCGGAGGAATGGACTGCAAGCAGCGCAGTGCCTTTCTTTGGGGTCTTGATTCCCTATTTCACAGTCCCTCATTGGGTAGGTTTGCTGGTCTCCGTTGCAATGGACATTCCCTCTGCATCTCACCCCCTCGGGCCCTACTGAAGCTCTGTTGCTTGGCTTTTAACCAATGGCTGTCACTGACACAATGCAGTCCCGGCTCCAGGCCTGTGGCGTTCAGATGGTGGACGCCCCTCACAGCCTGCTTGCCCGTTTCGTGCCTTGCCTGGGCCCAGAGATGCCCCCTGATAGCAAAATGCATTTCTTCAGGCAGTCTAACCTGAATGATGGCTTGGAGCCATGGAGCGCGCCCTGTTAATTTCCTCTCACACGGTGCGATTAGGACCCCCGACTGTCCGAGGGCACAAGTGATAAGTGATAACATCGCACCAAAAAAAAATCCCCCACAAACAAGTGAAACTTTTCCAAATTGTTTGAAACTTCAATTTTTGCCAACAACTGCTTGTTTTCAGAAGGTTTTCATGCGCTGGAAACCCACTTATTTTTTTTTCTCCGGCTCCCTTCGGTCGCGGGAACACCCTTAAACTATCAATTTCCAAAAGAATCGCGCCGGCGCTGACATGTCATGCAAGGATGCGTGGGCCAGAAGCATGCTTAGAGGCTCTTGATAAGGCCAATGCGATCCTCATGGTATTTGCCAAAGCCTTTTTCAGGCGACTTCTTTTGCTGACGCTTCTGCGCAGATAAATTTGCATTTTTCTTGTCAGTTCCAAAGGTGCAGGGGTGGCCCTCTGTCAGTCCAATGTTCCAACGCAAATTTCCACTCCCCCAAACCGCAACGCCAGTCGCTTTTTGGCACCACTCGGCTGTTGCAAAGTCTGCTGTTGCGGAGACAAAGATGCAATTTAACAAAAGCTTGTTGCAAGGCCAGTCGTGTTCAGACGTTCTCCAAGCCAAACAAAACCTAACAAGGTTCAGGGTGTAAGATTTGGTTGCAAGTCGCTTAGCTTGGCGGCTTGCGTTTTTCAATTTTTGCAAGCGCAAGTTGAAGAAATAAACAAGCAAAACGAAAATGTGAAGAAGAGAAAAGAGAATAGAGCAAGGGTAGAAAGTTGGAAGCACAGAAGAAGGACAGAAGAAGAACGCAAATCAAAAGAGCAGCAAAGAAAGGAGCATGACAAAAAAGTTAGAAACAAGGACAACAAGAAGAGACAACAAGAGGCAGAAAAGAAGACAGAAAGGGTGAAAGACAAAGCAAGTGGGCGCACACTCTGCAAAGTTTTGAACCAAAAAGCAGTTCCAAGGTTGGGCAGAAAATGAAGGGGCTCCCTTTTTTTTCACCCTCCGAACTTGTTATTTTAACCCTTCCTTTTTTTTCAACCCTCAAACCCTGCTTGGGAATCGTCGGCGGGAACCTTGTTTCTCCAACCCTGAGAAATCCTTTCTTTTCAACCCCTCACCTTGTTTTTTTCACCCTTTGCCTTGTTTTTTTGACCCTCCGCCTTGTTTTTTCACCCACGAGCTTGCTTGTTTCACCCTAAACCTAAAACAACAACCTAAGCCCGCCCCGCACCCAACCCAACCCAAACCAACCCTAGGCCCGCCCTAAGCCAAACCTTGCGAACCCTCAGTGTCTCTAAATCAATCTCAAACCAGCGCCACAGACCTACTCGAAACCACACATTAAGGCACACATCATCCACCCCTAACCAATCCTAAGCCGACCCTAAACCAAATCAACAAACTAAACCAACCCTAAACCAACAAGCCAGTCCTGAAACTCAAAACCAACCTAGCCCGACACCAACCCTAACCAACCCTGAGCCACTCCAAAGCAACCTTAAACCAACCATAAGCCCACCCTGTACCAACCATGCGCACCCTGAGACTCTAAGCTGAGCTTGACCCAACCCTAAATCCAGCCAACCCTAGGCCAGCCGGCAAAACCAATCCACATCCAAGCCTAAACCAACCCCAAACCCCGCCCTAAACCATCCCAGGCCAACCCTGAACCAACCTATATCCAACCCAAAACAAACGAACAACATACCCTTAAACACCCTAAGCCCCCCTGAAATCAACTCCACCCTAGACATAGACAAACCATAAACCCGCCCTGAACCAACCCTACACCAACCCTAGGGTGGGATTAGGGCGTGCGTCGAAAGGCTTCAGGGTGGATTTAGGGTGGATTTAGTGTTGGCTTAGAATCTGTTTGAGGTGGGTTTGGGGTCGGCTTTTGGGTGTAGAGTTGGATTAGGTAGATTTAGAGCAGGATTTCGGTGGGTTTGTGTTTGGTTTAGGTGGTCTGGAGTACAGCCTGTCACCCTAAACCCATTCTCATCCTAAACCAGCCGTATCCAATCATAAACCCACTGTCGACCCAGTCTCCAAGCCCAAAACCCACCCCTCATCCAACTTTAAACCCACCATATACCCAGCACAGACCTGCTCGAAACCAACCTTAAACTTAAACCGACCACAAACTTGCTCAACAATACCCCGCCTCTAAACCCTTAAATCCACCCTTCACATCCGAAACCAACCCTAAACCCACCTACCGCCCCCCCCACCCTAAACAAACCCTAAATCCAAAACCGCTCCTAACTGGACCGTTGCTTAGTGCAGTTGCCGCAAACTTCGGCCACAGGGTTGGCAAAAAAGAAATGGAGGGTTAAAAGGAAGAGGTGGAGGGTCAGAAAGAAAGGGGGGGGAGGGTTAAAAAAGAAGGGGGGAGGTTTTAAAAAAACGGGGGGGAGGGTTAAATAGAAAGGATTAAGGGTTGAAAAAACAGGGAAGGGTTGAAAAAAAAGGTTTGGAGGGTGAGAAAAAAAAGGGTGAGAAAAAAGGGTTCCCCAAAATGAAGTTTTTTCTTCCAAGGTCTTACACCCTTGTAGACCTCAAGCCACCAGAGGTCACTAACAACTGCAAGCCAGTTCTCCCCCATTTGTGCGCAGGGCGGGCTGAATTTCGCTTCCAGCCTGAGCAGCCACTTGCCAGCCTACCAATTCCTTTGCTTCAGCCTTGCAACCTGCGCACTGAAAGGGGGACAGGCCATCCACGCAGTTGTTAGAACTCAGTGGTAGTATGCCTGCTTACCGTCGAGCTCGCAGTTATCCCCAGCAAAGATGGGAAGTTGGCGCGGAAGACACAAGAAAGAGAGAAAAACAGCAAGGAAGAACGAAGAGAAAATCAAGAAAACAAACAAGGGAAACTGCAAGAAGAAAAGCGTAAAAGTTGAAGGCCGAAAACTCCGGTTTTTGCCAATTTATGCAAGGAAAAAACAGGCAAACTGCGTGAGTTGTGTTTCATGAGGGTAGGCTAGGAGCAGCGCGCAGCTTCAGCCACGTTGGTCGCCTTAACTCACACACAAGGACTCGCTGTCCTGGTCCTTCCCAACCTTTTTTCTTGACAGCTGCGGCTGCAACTTCTTGGTTTAGCGTTGACACGCTTGTCATGCCTTTCCCTTTCAAACATGACGCGCTCGTTTTGCAGTTTTTTTTTCGCCTTACAAAGACTAACAACCGCGACTGTATGCCCTGCCCCAGCAAAGACGCTTGTCTTTCGCCTGCACGTAGCAGCGCGAGGACAAAATGAGCGCGACTGCATGAGCTGTTTTTCATGAGAGTTTCTTGGGAGTGTAGGCTGGGAGCAGTGCACAGGCCTTTAACCCTGAACATTCTTGGTTGGGGGTGCGTTGCATGACGATTGGTCTTGTACGCGTGCACTTGCTCATGGTGTACTTCATTGATCACACCCGTGTTGAACATCGATGGCATGCTGGAGAATTGCGGACGCAATTTGGCCACCTACTGCATGGCTGGCCTCGCTATCATTCAGCCTTTCTCCGCATTGCTGGCTAGCCCCAAGTTTCGCTCCATGCCCAGTATAACATGGAGCCTAACCTGGCATTGCTGCGGGAATGGGAAGCATCTCTCAACATGCTCTGACAAGGTAGATCCTCAGGTTCCGTATGGGATTCAGTATGCATAAGTGGAACACGCATGTTGGCTTATCTTCATCCTGGAGCCTGCACCTCTGAGCAACGCCAGAAAAAGGAAAGTTGAGCTTTCTCCTGCATCGGTCATTTTTTGTTTTTTATTGCATTTTCTTGCATGTATGTTCTAGACTTGAAGCAGTGAACAGGTTTTTAACTTTGTTGAATGAGGATCTGCAATTCTGCCAGCCTCCGGTTGTTCGATGGGCGGCGGTTGCCTTTGAGCAAGCGCTTATAGCCTTCCAGAATGACAAACATCACCCCCTCTTCAATGCGCATACGTAACCCGTCATAGTTCACGCGCCTGAAGGACCTGGGGGGGCGCAAAACTGGTGGTTTGGATGAAAAAATGGGGCCGTTCACAGAATTGGAGACTAAGGTGGATGCAGCCAAGGGGGGAAAAATGGATTTTGGATGCAAAATTGGGGACCGTTTGCAGCCAAGGTAGGTGGGCCAAAATGGGGGCTGTTTTGGCTCCAGCGGAGGTGGGCCAAAATGTGGCCGCAAAACTGGGGATCGTTTTTGGATGCAAAACTGGGGACCATTTATGGCAAGGTGGATGCAGCCAAGGTGGCAAAATACGACTGTTTTGGCTCAGCTGAGGTGGGTTCAAATTTGGATACAAAACTGGGCACCGTTTTGGATGCATGCGAAACTGGTATCTGGTTGTGGGCAAAACGGGGACCGTTTTGGATGCAAAACTGGGGACTGTTTGGAGCTGGTCCACAATGGGCACTGTTTTGGCTACAGCTGAGGTGGGCCAAAATTTGCCGTTTGATCGGCTTTTCCAGCTGAAGTGCTGAACATCAGTGGGATTAGGGGTTGACTAAAAGGGGTGGGGGGGGCTTCTTTTGGAAAACCAGTGTCATTTTGTCAACCTCTCGGATGTGGATTTATATGCGCCACCCGTTTCTGTTCCCTGCATGTTCTCATACTTCCAGCTCCATTTGGATGCAAAAGAAGGTGGGCCAAAATGGGGACTGTTTTGGGTGCAGCTGAAATGCAAACCTGGGGACCGTTTTTGGGTTTTAGAAGCAAAACTGGGGACTGTTTTGCGTGCAAAACGGGGGACCGTTTTGCAAACAAGACCTGAAAAACTGGTGTAGACGTTTTGGATGCAAAAACGGGAAGCAGATTCATTGATGCTCAGATGTGAAACACCGAACACAAGTTTGGAGTTTTTCCTTAGGGTTTGGGATGTCCTGTCTATTTTCAAAACGCTGCAGAGAATCTCTTTAACTTGTTGTTTTCGTTTTGCTCACTTTTGGGTCTGTCTAGTTGATTTGTTGCTTACGTTCCCCAAGTTTGATGTGTTTGAGCGTGTTTTGCAAACACCAGGTCCTGCCAAAACAAAACTGCCGAAAGCAAAGACTGACATCGGACCGCCCTGTTTTGCTTTGGGGGTTGGGATATTTTGTCTCTGTGTATGTCGGAAACGTATGACACCTCTTGGCTTCTAGGCTGTTCTCTTGGGCTTACTGCCTGGTCTCACGTTACCCATGTTGTTCTTTTTGCAGCTGTTCAGTACCTACCCAGCAGTGATGCTTGTCTAGTCCAGAGCTTTTCAGATGTGAAAAGTGCACGCTGTTTCGCAAACACCAAGTCACGCTGAACAAATAGGACAAATGCGCTCATGTGCAAACTTGTTAATTCCAAACACGGAGTGCTGTGTGCTAACGCTTCATTGTGCTTTGTCTCGTGCCAGGCGAACGTTCTGCCCATTTCGTCTTAGGGTCGGTCGGTTAACATCCTCAACCGACCCCAAAACAACTTTGAGCCCAGCAGAATCCCAGCTTTACCCCTTCCCACCCCAAACCAACCCGACGGCAGCAACGGAACTCAACCGAAAAATCAAATCCACCCCAATCCCTTTCCAGAGCAATTCTCTAGCTCTTAGTGTGGCTTGCACCGGCATATGTTGGATACTTGGGAAGTTCAGCCGAGGGAGCCAATGTTAGCCCACAAAATTGTTGGTCTGAGGCAGGCTCATTTGAGCCATCGAGCTGAAATTGCGTTTATGTTTTTAGACAAACAAAAGCTAAGCATTTAGCTTTTTAGACTTTACCTTTTTGCTGCATAAATAGGCTTCTCGTAAACCAAAACCAGCTTTCCGTGGTCTCGGCCTGCCAACGCACAAAAGACTTGCCGAAGGAAAAGGCACACATTTGTTTAGACACTTGCATGCGGGTTTGTCCGTAAAGTGAGTGATGTTCGAAGCGGAGAGGCCTCAGTGCCGTGGTTAGCGGGAGAGAACAAATTTGGCGTGGTGACATGTTGCCAGTGGTGGCATAGAGTATGGGTTGCACTTGCAGATCATGTTTGGTTGCAGTGCCATCTTGGATTCTATGTTTTCCAGCCCTGTTTGCATCCCTACATTGAGATGCATGTGGAGTTTGTTGCTTGGGTACATCTGTTTCTGTTCACATGGTTTTTCGTCTCAAGCAAGGAAGTGCAAGACGAACTCACAGGGCAACTGAGAGCAATCATGTGGGCAGGGCAGCCAATCCGAAGATGGAATGCATTTCTCGATAACGGGCCTTTTGCAAAGCCGCAGTCAAACTGTGGATTGCAGATGAATGTATGAATTATCGAGTTTGATTAGCTCATTTTTTTTTTGATTTGAATTCAGCCCATACTTACGTCTTGTTTTTAGCTTGACATAATTGACTATGCCTGCTAGCTTGAATGTGCTATGACTCTGCCACTTAACATGTCCAATTCATTCCTCGTGACCTGTGGGTCGTGATTTATTGAAGCAACGAGGCCATGGATCTCAGGGCGAAAACGGTGAGATCTGTTGCCGCCATGGCGCTGCCTTCGGATGCCAAAGTCAAGCAAGAATTTCGGAAGCAAATGGACATGTGTTAGGCCCTTAAAACCTGAGGAGCTCAGTGAAGGAGGAGAGATTCTCCTGAACCTGCTCAATGGACCGAGGCAGAGAGCACTGGCTGCGGCATTTCTGTGAGGTGCCATTGCTGCCGTGCGCAATGCTGATACTTTTCATTGAGAAGCGATGCGAAGACTTGCTGTAGGCAGATGCTGAACAGCGGCAGCTTTTGCAGTGGCTGCTGGAAGAAGGACTTTCGCGCCCTGCTGGCTTTCAGGCATTGGGAGGAGCACGATGGTCGTGATGCGTCCCAAGCAACCGGAGGCCCGGATAGACCATTCACAACGACTGAAGACTCTTGGCAACGACTGGCCTACGCCTCAAACAGAGCGCATATGTGTGAGTGTGTGTGTGTGCCACAGCTATATTCCCAACGTTTTCTTGCTTGCTAGTGTGTAGAGCGCATGATTCGATGTTACAGAACCCTTTAGCCTTTGCCGATTGTCGACGTAGCCACACATATTCCGCAGCCTGTTGCTTTGGCATGTTTAAGTGGCGATTTTATTAGACGACGGAACTGTGCCTCGAGCAAGAGCGCGCAGTCTTTGGTCGGTCGCGTTTGCTACTCACTCGCGGGCATAATTCAGCGCTTTCCAATTGTCATCTCAACCAGCGGGAGATGAACGACCGAGAGGAAGGCTGTTGCTCCGATGCATCAATCACTGGCACTGACGCTTGACTTGTTTCAGATGACGGTCGAAGTGCAGCGCCAAGCGAAACGTCGCCCCAAATCTTGAAATCGGCCCCCAATCCGTGCGTGCATCCCCGCAAGTCTCATAGCCGCCACCGGGAAAGTCTGTTGATGTCTACGGTGGCTGTGAAAAACTGGCCACAAGCTTTCTCTGCCTACTTGGAGCTCCTAGGCAGGGGATCACCCTGTTGCAGTGCGACTGTTCAACAATTTGGCGATGGAATTTGCAATTAGCCGCTGCTTTCAATCCGATAACATTGGTATCGGGCCGCTTGCTAGACGCGTGCTTAGTCAAAAGATCGGCACCAAGAGTATTGCAGGCTACGCATACCAAACTGAGCGCAAGAGGCAGCGCTTTGTTTGCTCCCTTGCACTCTCTGTTGCGCTCTCTCTTGCGCCTTGCCCAGGGCTTTTCCAATGGCAAAAGCCTTCAGAGGCGATGCCATGCAAGGTTGCCAAAGCTGGAGTTCGCCGCTCCGTCGCTGCTCTTGCCATCTATGACTTGAATCCTGTTTACACCTGCAGTCATGCATTGCTTTCCGCTGGCTTGCAACCTTGATATCCCTCGCGCTCGATGACAAACATACTTATGTCTTATGTTGTGTGTTTTGTGTGAGGGAGGGGTGCGCCGATCTGTGCAGCTTCCAATCGTCACCGCGTCGCCCTTGATCGACTTGGATTTGCGTCAGTGGCTGGGCAGTTGAGATGGAGCATTTTCAGAAGTACAGGTACTTGCCCGGAGACCGAGGTTTGAAACCTTTGGCAGCCAGTAACTAGCATTTGTGAGCACGCGGTCGAAAGCAAACCAAAGGACCAACACGCTGACAGCCCAAAACATCCAGCAGCATGTTCAATAAGCAACAAGCCGCCGATGCCGAGCATGACCTTTGTATTTCATCAAGTTGCTGTATATAGACTCTTGGCACCAAAAGATGAAGAAACAATTCCAAAACCATTCTCAGCAATGGCGCAAAAAGATGAGGAATGTCATCGGTCCATTTCCAATATTCGCGGAGCCGCACATGTTGTGTGCGCATTGCTGCACTGGAACAACAAGTCGCAACAAGATGCCTGCCACATGTCCGGTGATGTTGATACTGTATTTGGGAGCAAGGTGACAAGTAGAAACAGGGCAGGACACATGCCCTAAGTCTGAGAGCTCTCTAGTTTTGGAGATGCTGAGTCACCGAAGAGTCTACAAGCACCGCGTCAGCAACGCATCAACAAAGCAACAGTCCACTGCACTTTTTCCAGGTTGAGTGTGTTTTCCAAATGCACGCAGCTGCAGACAGAAAGATGTACGTCCAGACCAACAACCAAGAGAGGTAACGCTCAACTGGCTTCCGTGCATTCTCGTGACCATGCGTCAATCACAGATTCTCGCTATTTGAATGAAACCTGAACGAAATTGAACAAGACAGACTCAGAGTAGGAAGAAACTTGTATAAGCTTGTATTTGCGGCTGATTTACTTCATCGTTCTTTCTCTGCTGCAGCAGTTGAGTTGAATTCCCAGCTGTCGGAGCCTGCCTCTTCGCTCTAGCTGCTTCTACGCATACTCGGCAGCTTCCTCTGCCCTGGTCTTTTCGGCTCCCCTGTGTCCAGCTTGCCGGCAGAGCTTGGTGTCGTTGGGGCATGGGGGCTTGCTCTTGGGCCTGGTGCCGTCGCACCGCTGCACCACCCACGTGCACTGTTGGCGGCGGTCTTGCCGATGCTGCCGAAACAGTGCTGCGACAATCGGCTTTTTGGGGCGCACGATTGCCAAACAGCAACTCGCGAACGCTGGCGTTGTTGTCTTCCCCACCTAGGGGCAGACACTGGCAAGACCGCAAACTCAAGCACGGGTCGCGGAGACAGCAGCCATCGACGGGCTTGCCGTTTTCACCAAACGACTCACGCGCAGCGCAGTCGCGAGGAAGCAAGCGGGCGTGGCGCGCAGTCAGTCTTCGGGCGTTGGGGCGGCCAGGTGCTCCAAGGCCGCAGCGCCCTGTGCAGCTGCAGTGTTTCTCGCAGCGCGATTCCTTCCCCTTGCGCCCACGCGAAAACGTGCGCGCTTGTTTTGCGTGCTTGTCGGCGTTCGGGTTGTGGGAGTTGGCCCCCAAAGCCTTGCCAAGGTTGGTTCCTTTTCTCAAACCACGGGGTGGATGAATGCGGCGGACCTGATTCAATGGAAGCTCGCTCGACGCTCAGGGTGGGCTCTTCCAACCACGCCGATTGCGCGAGTTGCTTCTGAAGGTGGTGGATGGAAAATGGTTTGCTACAGCCGCCGCTACGATCCCGTAGCGACACGTTGATCATCTCATCTCACTAACTGTCCGCCGCCTCTGGCTTTGTGCCGCAGGCCGTCGTTGTGATGCTGGCTGGCAGCAACGTTGGCGATGCCTGTGCGCCGCTGACACCAAGGCAGCGTGCGGTTGCTCCGCCAACTAGCACTGGTGGTTTTGCTCGCCGTCGGCAGCGGCATTGCAGGCAGCCATGGGCTTATGTGCCGCTGCACGCTGCAGCTGGCGTGATGGACCAGCGCCAGTGCGCGCAAGAGTTGTGGCAACGCGGCTCCTTGCCAGCAGGTGACTGCAGAGGTCGACACGGGTGATCACTAGTTCCAGGCGGCTCCAGGTGGTTGCCACCGCAAAGTGGCCAACCAGGCCTTGTCCGAGTTGCGGGCCATGCTGGGAAAGGCCTGGGCACCTGTGGGGGCCCGTGCTCGATTGGCAGAGTTGGGGGCTTGGTCATGAGAGATCTCGCAAGTGCCCGGCCCGCAGGCTGCCCAACAGCTGCTCCATTTTGGGCGGATGGCAGCTGCTCCACCGGCCGTCCGCCAACGGCAGCATCGTGCTGGCGTAGCATATTGGACTGTGCTGGCAGGCGGCACGTTCTGCAGCAAGTAGTTTTCAGGCGATCGTGGCAATAAATGGTGGCCGCTTCCATTGACAGCGCCGGGTGTGAGACCTGCCTTCGAGCCGGGCTTTTCGCAATCCTCTTTACCACGCCTGTGGCCCACGGGTCCAGAGCACTGCCATTTGCTGGGCGTCGGGGATCACAGGATCACATGGCTGCTTGCCGTGTTGCAGCTCGTGCGGTGCCTTTTTGAAGGCGCCCTCGTGCGAGTCTGTCGCGAGGCGGGCGGCCACGTCTCGCAGAACAACTAACAGAGTTTTCCTGACTCACGTGAATCCGGATGTCCCCGTGCACGGGCTGTCGTCTCTGCGCTGCGCAGGCCGCACGGCGCGCAGGTGTTTTGTGTCGTGCTGCGACGGCGGAACGCATCCTTGCGTTGCTTTTGTCTGTCGTGCCCGCCCTCGGTTTTTCGCCACGGGGGTGGTGGAGGCAGGCGGCCGTGGCCCGACATTATGGCTGCGTTTTTGCCACGCCAAAGACAGGTCGGATGTCAGGGCCATACGGCTGCTGACTTTCCTTATGGGAAAGATAAGGGTGAACCACAATGGCAAGCAGAGCCACGGCTGCCTGTCTCCCCCACCCCAGCAAAGACGGGGGTGATCCTGAATGGCACAGCGGCAGGTCCCGCTCGCCTTGTGCCGGAAATGTTTTTTTGCAGAGCGCGCGTGGCTGCCCCACACGTACCACAGAAGTGAGTCCTTTCCGACGAGAAGGCCAGCGCAGAGTTAATTCGTGTAAAAGCTCGCGAACGCCGCGGGCGCGCGCTTGGGCCGGACGGCAGGGGCCGGATGGCGGAGCGCGTTCAGGCGCACTTGCGCGCTTTCCCCGCTACGCGCCTCGGGGCTGGGCAGGCGACTCGCCCGGGCGGTGCAGCCTTTGCCTGTGAGTTAGGCACGTGCACCACTACGTTGATGGCTGGCGGTGCAATCCTCGCCTGACTGCTCTCCGGCCGTTCCTAGCTCAGTCCGTATCCTGATGAGGGGGTCGCGCACGACATCACGCAAGCCGAAGGGGGCGAGCAGGGAGACCCGCTCATGCCCTCGGGCACACCCAGCGGCGCTGATCGCACTGGCTTTTGATGCTTTGGGCATCGCTTTGTGGGGACGTGCAAATGTCCTGCGCGACGCGGAGCCCAGCTTGCTGCTGCTCACAGGCCAACAAGAGCTCAGCGAGTTGGGCACGTTTTGCGCCGCCCCACCTTCAAAAAGTGCATGGCTCATCCTTCTGTCTCTGCGCGCGTCCACGCAGCAACTACTTGCTGCGGGCCGCCCGCCGAGCCCGACGCCTTGCTTTGGCCGGCCCTTCCGGGCCCAGCCTTCTCCCTCTTCGTAGCTGAGCGCCTCACTCGGCGCCTCGGCTCGGTGTCCCGGCGGATGCGCGCTTTTCACCCTAGGCCCGCAGCGTCTTGGAAAGTAGACGCAAAGGAGGAGGGGAAAAACAGACAGGGAGTGCTGAAGCGGCGCTCGTTCCCCCTCGAGCGTGCTGCGGCTCGCGTATGCTGCGAGGCCGGGGCGCGTGTCGCGACCGATGTTTTCCTCCGCGACCTCAACCTCGATGTGCCGTTAAGCGATGGGCCCCTGATCGAGGTCGTCGCGAATGGTCTGCCATGGCTGTTGGCGGCACCCAGGTCGCCGTTGATGTCACGTTGGTATCTCCCGTGCAACAGAACGGAGCTAGCCGGCCCGGCACTGACGTCGAGGCTGGCAAAGCCCTTCGCAAAGCTGAAAAAAAGAAGCGGCGGACAACCTACCCGGAGCTCGCCGCTGCTAGCCGGTGCCGGTTTTCCGTGCTTGGCCTAGAGGTTGGTGGGCGGTGGTTGGCAGAGACTGAGGAATTCCTCGCCCGCTTGGCGCGTGGAAAAGCCACTGCCGGCCCGGCCAGCCAGCGCCACGCTGCGGCCGGGTCTTTCGCACTGCTCGAGCTCCCCGCGGCGACGTGCTGGCCGACGTGCGCTGGTTCCAGAGGTGCCGCGTAGCTTAGGCTTCCGTAGCTGGTTCGTTCGTGTCACCCTCCGGCAGTGGTAAAAGAGGCGTTGGAATCGCGCGACCTGCCAGGCGTGTCGCTGTCGGCCCCCGATCACCGATGCGCGCAGCCCACGCACCGGCTCGGCCCGCTCGGCGACCACCGGGCCGCCCCACCACGGCGTGCTTTGTCCGCCATGCGGTGGATCTCGTCAGCCCACTCGGAAGGGATGGCCAGCCCAGAGGCAGCAGTGCCAGACAAGCTGGGGCTGTGCTTGAGCAAGCGGCGAGGCGAAAACGGGAGACGACTTACCCGGAGCTGCTTACGGCACGGCGGTGCCGGCCCGTCGTCTTCGGCATCGAGGTCGGCGGCCGGTGGAACGGCGAGGCGCGGGATTTGCTCCGCGCCCTCGCCCGTGCCAAAGCGAGGGAGCGGCCTCAGTGGCTACGTGCCTCAGCGTTGCAGGCCTTTCACCAGCGCTGGTCCGGCGTTGTTGCCGTTGCGGCGCAGCGGGCCCTCGCCGCCACCCTCGCTGGCCTGCCTAGCGCGGGCCAGGATGCCTTGGATGGAGCTGCGCCGCCCTTGCCCGAGGTGCTAGCGGCCGCGCGCCATGGCGCGGCCGAGGCGGTTAGCCGGCTGCCGCTGCGGCCCGGCTGAGAAGCCTCGCCGCGGAACGGCCTGGTTCCGAGGGCTGATGGGCTTCTGGGGTTGTAGAGCGCGTTTCACTTAGGCCTGTCCGCGGCTTTTCACATTCGCATGCGAGAGAAAAAAAAGTGAATCGGCCGCTCGGTTTCGGCAGCGTGCGGCCTCGCCCTGTGGGAGGCGAGAGGCCGGGCGCGGCGCCTCGCGCGGGAAAGGCTCCGGCCACCCCCAAAGCACGTGGGCCACGTCCGCACGTTCCCGCCACCCCGTGGCAAAGACAGGGCGAACCACAATTGCGAACGGGTTGCCGCTCTGGGGCGGCCTGCGGCTTGCAGTTGACACCACCTTTGTTTTTGCCCTAGACTTTAGCGGGCACCCACGTCCACCAGCGGCGGGTTGAAGGCGCCGCCCTCCGCCAGCCGTGCTAGGGCCAAAACTCGCTCTGTCCCAAACGAGCAGCAGGCGTTTTGTGCCGCTGCCTTCCGCGTGCGGTCTGCTTTCCTTTGCTGCCGCCCGTGCATTCGCTCGCAGCCTTCTCGAGTTGCCCGGCGGGTCTGTGCCGGATGTCAGCGACGTCCTTGTTGAATTCCGGTACATCAACAGCGCACAAGTAGGAAGCTGGATTCTTGGTGCCCGGAGATTCTTCTTGAGGAGACTGTGCCACGCGTGCCTCAAAACAACCGGGCAGAGCCACGGCTGTCTCCGCCACCCCCGTGGCAAAGACAGGGTTGGCCATTGAAAATGCTGGACAAGACGCTGTTGCTCTGTCTGGGCTCTCTGGCTCTTGCTGCCAGCGTGTGCTTCGCAAACCTGAGTAGCGCGACCGCGTCTCCGCTTTCAATGCCGGCCGCTGGGCGCGCCTTTCTTGCCCAAGCCGACTTGGCCGGGGTAACGCCGAGCGTCCGCCTGGGGGAGCTGTCGGCCGTCAGCTCCGCCCTTGTGGCCGGCCCGCTGGCCCCGCTCACTGAGGCAGCCCTTGCCGAGCTTCGCGACACTGAGCGACGGCCGTCCGAGCCTTACGGGGATATTGACCCCGCCCTGCTCCAGTTTCAGCTGGAGTCCCCTGCCCGCCTGCCGCCCGGCTTGCTGCTCGCCAACCCTCGGCGCGCCCGCAAAGGCGCTGGCTGGTGCTGGGCCTTCTGGTCTGACTGCCGAGTGTTGCCGTGTTGTCCTGGACGACGAACGCACCAGCCAGCTTTTTGTCCGGGCCGCCCAGGCCCTGGCGCAAACCGAAGTCCCACCTGCCGTGGCAGCAGCTTTCGGCCTCGGCCGCATCCCAACGGCCGGGTTCGATCAGTGACTTTTTGATACGCCTGGTTGGCCGTTCCTTCGCGCAGCTCTTTGCTACTACCCTCCAAGAAGCTTGCGCGCCCTTCCAGTTTGTCCACGCGAGCTGGCGCTTGCGCAGCACGGTGGCTGGTTGCCACGCAGCGCCAAATGCAACCTGGCCGGAAGCCTCCCCACATTCGGGCATTCGGCAGCGGCAGCGACCCAGTGTGGCTTGGCGACCCTCCCTGCTAGCAGCCAAGCGCAGTATCGTGTTGGGGGCGCCGCTGGGCGACCCAGAGCATGTTGCGGCTCAGTTGCGCCAGCTCTGTGCCAAGCAGGGCTCCTTGTTGCAAGCCATCCGCACCATCCCCAACCTCCAGTGTGCCTGGCTGCTGCTTTTATTTTGTGCTTGCCCTCGCTGCGGCCACGTCCTTCGCATGCAGCTCCTTGCTTGACAGCGACCTTCAGGGCCTCGCGCGACGAGGCTGTGTTATCTTGTCTGTCCGACCTCCTTGGTGTTGGCCCCTTTGCCTGGCCTTGCGGCCCGCCTTGCGCAGTTGCCCTTCCATGAAGGCGGCCCCCGCTTGCGCAGTGCCGTGTCCCTTTCCATCGCGGCGTTTTTGGGGTTCCTGAACTGATGTGCTGCCAGTCCTACACACAGCCAATTGCCCGACTTGGCGGCTGCCATTCTGCGTTTGCTGCAGGCGCCCAACCCAGTGCCGGTCCGAAGTTGTTCTGCCCTCTTGCCTGCGCGGGCCCGACTCGTTGAGGCGGGGTTTGCTGCTCCCTCGTGGGCGGGCGCTCCTGCAGCCCGGCGCCGGTCCCCCACCTTCTCCGCACGCTTTCAACCACGCTGGCCTCAACCTCCGCGCCCTACCCGCTGATGCTACTTCCCGGCAGCTTCAAGGCAAGGTCCTTGCCCAGTCAGACCCGGCGGCACTCTTGTTTTCGCAAACTGGGCCTTGCAGCAGCCGAGTCTTCACCAGCGTGCCGAGCTGCCCAGAGCTCGCCTACTCCCCTGCGCTGTTCCGCGTGCTTCTGTTGCGGCGCCTGCGCCTGCCTCTGCCCTTTACCGCCCGCAGCTGCCGATGCGATCGCCCTCGACCCCCTAGGCAGCCATCGTGCAGCCTGCCCCCGGTCAGGTGCCTTGCGCAGTCGCGACTGCCGTTTTGAGCGTGCCGCTGCGCGGATTTAGGCTGGCGCACGCGTCAAAACCAACACCCTTGTGCGCGACCTGAATGCCCCTGTCGCCGGCCTGTCTTGCCTTGATGGCCCGGACCCCATCGTCAGTGACGTGCTCGCCGACCGCACTGGCCCGGTGCTTGATGTGCTCGCAAGCTGGCTTTCGGCGCATGCCTAAATCGCCTCCCGTGCGGACCTGGCCTTAGTTACCAGCCGTTTGTGTGATTACCCTTGGTGTTCGGGGGCCGGGTTCTGGGGGGATTCGAATCGACGCCTGCAGCTGAAAAATGGCGCGTGAACAAAAACAGAATGCTTGTTGCAGAACGTGCGTGGCTGCCGCTGGGGTGTAGCGGCCGGCCTTCCGGGTGCACCGCAGAAGTTCTGCGCGTCCTCGTCGACGACGAGGCCAACGCAAAGTTAGTTCCGTGCTGCCGAAAACTCGCGAAGCAAAAGCAGGGGTCGCCCCCATGGAAGCAACGCAGCCATATTGTCGGGCAGGGCCACGGCCGCCTGTCAGGCAGCCTGTCTCCACCACCCTCGTGGCAAACTAGATTGTCAGGCAAAACCACGCCCGCCCATAGAGCCACGATTTCAAAAACAGAGGTTAACCATAATAGTGGGCAGGGCCACGGCCGCCTATTTGCGCAGCCACGGCAGCCTGTTTTCGCCACCCCCGTGGCAAAGTAAGAGTCAAACATAATGTCGAGGCCGCAACGACTTGATCGGCAAATTGCTGCCTAGGGCATCGCGCCGTTGCCTTTCGTCATTCTGAAGAAAAAATCTGCAACATGTGGGCTGTTCTGCTTTTCTGACAAACCTGGCATGCAACGGACGTCAAATCCTAAGAAATGGTTTGTGGCTGTGCCAAGAAACAAATGTGTCACTGGGCCACCCTGAAAAATAGCTCGTGACGCGTTCCGGGACAACAAGCCAGCAGCGCAACAGTTGTGTTTGCATAGCATCCCGCCGGGCGCTGCACCTGCGTCGCAGCGTGGCGTTTGTCGCTGTTTTGCGGAGCGCCCCGCTGCAATTGCCTATTAGCAGATAAACACGCGCTGCATGACTTTATGCAGGGCAAAAGTAGGCAATTCTGCGTTTGGGCTTGTCCAAGGTATGGCAGGGATGATTACCGTCGAGCTCTTCATTGCAACCTGGGGGTTAGCAACTTATTACACTTTCATTGACAGGGATCAGACATGAGAGTGTGTGATGAAGGCACTTCATTCAGTGGACTTCACGCCGCAAGAGCAGTTGGACATGGATGATGGCCAAAGGCGCGATGATCTTTTATCATGCAGCAACCGACAGTTGTCACGGATATTTGCACTTGCGCTGGCAGGCTTGCAGTTGCCAACATGTTGCTGCCCATCGTCAGCAACCTTGCCCAAGTCTTTCTCAAACGGGGTGACTGGCGCAATGCCATCAAGGTGTGACGGCTGCATGCACCAATGCCACGCAACCCTTTTTACAAGTGGTGTAATTGTTAGATGCCACATGTCCAAAGACAGGCAGCGACATTGGGCCTTCGCCACTTGGGCAAAACATCGCTGGAAGATGCAAATAAGTCGTCGCCTCAACACGTCGGCCGCAGAATCTTCTCAACCATTTGTGTTGCAAATCGCTTCGCGGAGCACGCCGAAGGTTTGAAGCAAAGTTGCGCTTTCGAAGAGCGCTTGCTCGAGGAGAGCCAGGCCCAGAAGTAGCAACACAAAAACATGCAGACACGAAAGCAAATGCAATTTGCCTCATTGTATTTGAGTTCTTGGAACTCTACCTGGCATGTAATGGCTCATTTTTCATTCTTTTCCCAGGTGTTCATGGGTTGGCTGTTCAGGCCCTGAGCGAGACTTGGGCCGGGCGCTGGACGACCTACGCGAAGCTGCTCGCATCATGCCAACGAGCGCGCAGCCCAGCGCTATCCATTCGCACCCCAGCCCACCAAACGTCAACATGTGCGAATCATTGGCACTGAGGTGCTGACATCCGAGGCTGCTTGGAGAACTGCAAGGGCCTCTTGCGAAAGGAGATTTATCTTACAATGGCCCTCCCAACCCTGCTTCCTTTTGCGGCCCACGTGAATCTTGACAAGTGTGCAGCTGGGTGCGCAAAGCTGCTGACAAGTTGTAACTCAAGCCGGTCGTCGTAGGACTGCAGGCATGTAAGTGTAAGCGGGAGGCAAGCCAAGCAATGGCAGGAGCATAAGTTGCAAGCCGAGGCCGGGTCAGCCCATTGATTCCATTTCGTTCCAGTGTTTGAAAAGTGTTTGAAGGGGGCACATTGAGGCTGCTGGCACTGCCGGGCAAGATGATCCAGACGCACCGGATGCCCTGGATGGCGAATCTGATGGATGTGGTGGTGCGGGTGCTGAATTGCCGGGGCCACATGACATTTGGATGCCATGGGGTTTGGTGAGTTGGTAGGTCGGTGGGTTGGGAGGTGCGTGGATGTGTTTGGCCACGCCTGAACTGGAAGTTTTCTGGGTCTAGGCCTTGGGCTTTGCGCGGATGCTTCAGGTGCAAGCTGTACACGCAGAGTTGTTCAAGCCGAGAGTTGGAAGGCGGTCTCTGAGTTCTCCTTTACCTGGCCTCCAACAAGCTGCATTGATTGGATCCAGATCTTGTCTGCCCTCGGCTTGTTCCGTACATTGACCCGCAAAAAACCCTACACCCACCCCCCAACCCAAACATTTAGGTTGACATGTCCAATCAGAGCAGTGCAACAACATGTTGCTATGCCAAGGCCTTAAAGATCTGCGGAACATGCTGAAAATCCCGCCATGGTTGTTCTTCGGCCCAAGGCCATCAAATCTTGACTTGCCAAGCACCCCGAAAGGCTCAAGCACTTTTTGCGCAGCATGAGCCTTCTGAATTCTACAAGAGTCTACAGCCTCGACAAAGCCGCAATGAGGCGTGAAGAAGGTCAGCTCTCCAACGCGCAGGAGAAGTTTGCTGAGCATGTCGCGCACTCATGCAGGGCTGAGCTTTGATATTACTTCATACAATATCATTAGCAAGTTTTTTTTTGATAACATTAGAGAAGTAATTGCTACCTGGCTCCAATGCACTGTCTCATCTAAATCTGGAGCTGGAGAAGGAGATGATCTGCTTTGCAATATTCTTGATTTTATCTTAGGTGAGTTTCGGTTTTATAAGTGTCTGTGGCTGCTGCTGATCAGGCCTGCTGTGCTGCCATGTGCGGGCTGATGCTTTCATTCGTTGGGTGTCAGCGCCGGGGCACGGTTAGGCACCGCTGGGCCAGTTCTTGGGCTGCTTGAGCAAGTTGGCAGTTGGTTAAAGATGACCGAAAGGAACACTGCGGAAACTGCAAAGCTGCTCAGGTTGGGCGCTGCCTTGGAAAGTTGCGCCGTTACTGGAGGAACACAAGGCTTACTTTTCTCAGGACAGGGCTTATGCGCTCCAGGTCAGCAGGTACAGCAGCATTTGCAATGCAGGACCGCCAGAAAGCTGCTGTCATTGGCAGGATTCAGCTGGGCATGGCGGAGCGATGAGACAAAAACAAGAGCAGACCTTTGATTTGAGTTTGTTCGTGTGGAAGCGGGCATTGCACGTAATTGTTGGAAGGTCGTGGCTCCCAAGCCTGCTGAATGCGAGACTACGGGACTGCATGGTGACAGTAACCAAACGTTTTGCTTCATTTATTCATTAACAAAATGCATGCCAAGGTGTTCCATTTGTTCAAGCACACGCAGCATTTGTAAGCTGGCCCGCCACGATGGTGATGGCCGGCTATTGGTACTGCGAATGAGTTTGTGCTTCCTGCCGCGACTGGGCCTTCGGAATCTCCGCGCACGAACGAAAGCTACCATTGTCGTTCCTCGGTTTACTGGCCATGGAAGATCATTGCTTGTGCCACTTAACTGGCCCTCATGTCAGGCTGCCACCAAGTGGCGAGAGACATACCGTCAGCTGTTTCAGGACAGATCAGTCCCTGTTCGCGGTACTGCTCCCCGCAAGTATTACTGCGCCGCAAAGGTTTAAGCAACACATTTTCAGGACTTAGCGTGTATGACAGACGGAGCGCAACTCAATCGAGAAATGAATGATGTAGATCCATTGAGTGTCAGTTTGCTGAGCAGTGATAAAGGCCAGGCCCGAACCGAACGGTTCGATTGTTGCATCCTTTCGATCGGTTCGATTCGGTTCGGTGCTCAGGGATGCGTCTTGTGCGCGTAGCATCGCGTAGCCTGGGTGGAGCACCTGCGTTCCATTCTCGACTTGGTGCCTTCCCTTGCCACTGTGGGCAGTCACGCCAGAATCAAACGAGCGAAGAGAGAGAGAGAGAGCGAAAGAAAAATAGAGGGAAAGAGCGAAAGAGAGAAAGAAACAGAAGAGAGAGAGAGAGAGAGAGAGAAAGAAAGAAAGAAAGAAAGAAAGAAAGAAAGAAAGAAAGAAAGAAAGAAAGAAAGAAAGAAAGAAAGAAAGAAAGAAAGAAAGAAAGAAAGAAAGAAAGAAAGAAAGAAAGAAAGAAAGAAAGAAAGAAAGAAAGAAAGAAAGAAAGAAAGAAAGAAAGAAAGAAAGAAAGAAAGAAAGAAAGAAAGAAAGAAAGAAAGAAAGAAAGAAAGAAAGGAAGGAAGAAAGAAAGGAAGGAAGGAAGGAAGGAAGGAAGGAAAGAAAGAAAGAAAGAAAGAAAGAAAGAAAGAAAGAAAGAAAGAGGGAAGGAAGGAAGGAAGGAAGGAAGGAAGGAAGGAAGGAAGGAAGGAAAGAAAGAGAGAAAGAAGGAAGGAAGGAAGGAAGGAAGGAAGGAAGGAAGGAAGGAAGGAAGGAAGGAAGGAAGGAAGGAAGGAAGCCGGAAGGAAGGAAGGAAGGAAGGAAGGAAGGAAGGAAAGAAGGAAGGAAGGAAGGAAGGAAGGAAGGAAACAAAGAGAGAAAGAAAGAAAGAAAGAAAGAAAGAAGGAAGGAAGGAAGGAAGGAAGGAAGGAAGGAAGGAAAGAAGGAAGGAAGGAAAGAAAGAAAGAGAGAAAGAAGGAAGGAAGGAAGGAAGGAAGGAAGGAAGGAAGGAAGGAAGGAAGGAAGGAAAGAAAGAAAGAAACAAAGAAAGAAGGAAAGAAAGAAAGAAAGAAGGAAGGAAGGAAAGAAAGAAATAAAGAAAGGACAAAAAGAAAGAAAAAAGAAAGAACTAAAGAAAGAAAGAAAGAAAGAAAGAAAGAAAGAAAGAAAGAAAGAAAGAAAGAAAGAAAGGAAAGAAAGAAAGAAAGAAAGAAAGAAAGAAATAAAGAAAGAAAGAAATAAAGAAAGAAAGAAAGAAAGAAAGAAAGAGAGAAAGAACGACATAGAGAAAGAGCCAAAGAGAGAAAGAGAAAAAGAAACAAAGAGAGAGAGAGAGCGAAAGAGAGAAAGAGAGAAAGAGAGAAGAAGCAAAAGAGAAAAGAGCGAAAGAAAAAAGAAGGGAAAGAGCGAAAGAGCGAAAGAGAGAAAGAGAGAAAGAGCGAATCAGAGAAGAGAGAAAGAGCGAAAGAGAGAAAGAGAGAAAGAGCGAAAGAGACAGAGAGAGAAAGAGCGCGAAAGAGAGAAAGAGGAAAAGAGCCAAAGAGAGAAAGAGAGAAAGAGCGAAAAAGAGAAAGAACGGAAGAGAGAAAGGGAGAAAGAGAGAAAGAGCAAAGACAAGAGGGAACGAAAGAAAGAAAGAAAGAAAGAAAGAAAGAAAGAAAGAAAGCAAGAAAGAAAGAAAGCAAGACAGAGAGAAAGAGCGAAAGGGAGAAAGAGAGAAAGAGCGAAAGAGAGAAAAAAAGAAAGAGCCAAAGAGAGAAAGAGAGAAAGAGAGAAAGAGCGCAAGAAAGAGAGAGAGAGAGAGAATGAGACAAAGAGACAAAGAGAGAAAGACAGAAAGACAGAAAGGGAGAAGGAGAGACGGAGAGAAAAAGAGAGAAGGAGCGAAAAGGATCAAAAAAGAAAGAGCAAAAGAGAAAAAAAGAGAGAACGAGCGAAACAGAGAGACAGAGAAAGAGCGAAAGAGAGGAAGAGCGAAAGAGAGAAAGAGCGAAAGGGAGAAAGAGGAAAGAAAGAAAGAAAGAAAGAAAGAAAGAAAGAAAGAAAGAAAGAAAGAAAGAAAGAAAGAAAGAAAGAAAGAAAGAAAGAAAGAAAGAAAGAAAGAAAGAAAGAAAGAAAGAAAGAAAGAAGAAGGAAGAAAGAAAGAAGAAAGAAAAACAGAGAAGAAAGAAAGAAGAAGAAAAAAGAAAGAAAAAAAGAAAAGAAAGAAAAGAAAGAAAAGAAAGAAAAGAAAGAAAAGAAAGAAAAGAAAGAAAGAAAGAAAGAAAGAAAGAAAGAAAGAAAGAAAGAAAGAAAGAAAGAAAGAAAGAAAATAAAGGAAGGAAGGAAGGAAGGAAGGAAAGAAAG
>CAUJNA010000559.1:127164-160930 GCA_963377175.1 Effrenium voratum | reverse complement strand
AAGAGCGAAAGAGAGGAAGAGCGAAAGAGAGAAAGAGAGAAAGAGCGAAAGGGAGAAAGAGAGAAAGAGAGAAACAGAGAAAGAGAGAAAGATCGAAAGAGAAAGAGAGAGAGAGAGAGAGCGAAAGAGAAAAAGAGCGACAGAGAGAAAGAGCGAAAGAGAGAAAGAGAGAAAGAGCGAAAGAGAGAAAGAGAGAAAGAGAGAAGCAGAGAAAGAGAGAAAGATCGAAAGAGAGAGAGAGAGAGCGAAAGAGAAAAGGAGAGAAAGAGCGAAAGAGAGAAAGAGCAAGAGAGAAAGAGCAAGAGAGAAAGAGAGAAACAGAGAAGAGAGAAAGATCGAAAGAGAGAAGGAGAGAAAGAGCGAAAGAGAGGAAGAGCGAAAGAGAGAAAGAGAGAAAGAGCGAAAGGGAGAAAGAGAGAAAGAGAGAAACAGAGAAAGAGAGAAAGATCGAAAGAGAAAGAGAGAGAGAGAGAGAGCGAAAGAGAAAAAGAGCGACAGAGAGAAAGAGCGAAAGAGAGAAAGAGAGAAAGAGCGAAAGAGAGAAAGAGAGAAAGAGAGAAGCAGAGAAAGAGAGAAAGATCGAAAGAGAGAGAGAGAGAGCGAAAGAGAAAAGGAGAGAAAGAGCGAAAGAGAGAAAGAGCAAGAGAGAAAGAGCAAGAGAGAAAGAGAGAAACAGAGAAGAGAGAAAGATCGAAAGAGAGAAGGAGAGAAAGAGCGAAAGAGAGAAGGAGAGAAAGAGCGAAAGAGGTACGTCTGAGATGGGAGTCAACAGGAGGCCGATACGGACAACAATGGCCTGTTGGACCCAGAGGAGGTCAAGAAGCTTCTCCGCGAGAGAAACCAGGCATTGGCGCAGCTGATTGTCGGACGTGTTTTTACCTGACACAGGCTTCCGACTTGAATGTCTCGGAGGACCGGCATTGAAATAGAGTTGCACTTGCCTACAAAGCTAGCCTGTCAAAGATGTAATGCAGCTGCTCAGGAGTACATTGATCAGTGCATTGCACAGGCTGATACGAATTCGGATGGCAAAATCGACATTGATGAATTCGTCCACCTTATGGTGACGCATTTGCCTGATGCCCGCATCTTGCTTTGAATGGGCTTGAAGTGACTGGATGGAAGTTGTGGCTTTATGCAATGCAAGCTGCAGGTATTGCCGCAGATTCCGAATTCACGACAAATCTTCATAATTGCAGGCTCTCATGGTCACAGGAAAGAACGCAACGCTTGGCAGGGGCTGTGCTGCAGTCAGCTCTGGACCGCCCTGCTGTCCAAAGGCTGGCTGTTTGCTTGCTGACCACCCTTGGTGCTGGAATGGTTGAAGGCTTGCTTCTGGTGGAACTGTCCCATGCCGCTTCTCTTCACTTTGTCGTGCGGTATGCCGCAGAACAGCTTCTTCCATCAGTGGTGTGGTGCACACAAGACGCCAAACTTATAGCTCAAGCAATGGGCTATGATGTGAAGGAGCTGCTTATGCACTTAGAAGGCCCAGATGCAGCATGGAGGTTACTTGCTGCCGGTCAGTGCCACGCAGTGCGCAGTGTGGCAGCCGGCTTTGGGCTGCTGGGTCAGCTTTTCCGTGTTACGCAGATCACAAACATCATTTTGAAGCAATTTCAGCAGCGAGTCAGAATGGGCCAGGAGGTGCCATTATCGTCTGGTGCAGAAGAGCGGGTTATTCGGCTCTGCGGGAAATTTTCATATGCAACATACACTACGATCTCACGAAGTGGCAAATATCACATCCTGCTCATCCTGGATTCGCCAAGTATGCAAATGCTCGTGGACAGGCTTACTCATGGATTCAAGTACCCACTGTTTCTCAGTGTTCCAGCCAAGCTTTGGGGCCAGCCGATGCTTACCCAGCAATGGTGTGAGCTTTGCCTGGTGAATTGAGTGATTGAAGCCACGGCGTTGTTGTGCAATGGGGACTGCTCAGGGAGGCGTGGAAGCTGTCGCTGGGCGCTGCAGTTCGGCCAACGTGGCTCTTGCGCGGCCTGGCTGACAGTCGCATCCTCTGCTTGGAGGCAGGGGGCAAGCACAGCCTGCAACCTAATAACCCAATGCAGCGGCAAGATTTGAATCAGAACTTCCGGAAGTGTCCATGGGCTGAAACCAACACGCGCAATGCTTTGGTGCAATGTTTGAGAGCATGTAATCCATACTTGTAGTTGAAGGTTGATGGCACGGAGCGACGCTCGGCCGCTATGGAACTGTGCCAGATATGGAGCGCCACGGGTTGCATGCTCTCTTCACACATAGCTAGGATGATGTCAAGTGCCGAAGTTGCTTAGTGCCAGTGAATCGTGAATCGTGCCGTTACTATGGGGAAATACCATTTTCTGAGCTCAGCTACGACAGCGACCCAATTGTCGCAGAGCAGAACACCATCAAGGCCGCGAACAGCGTCCAATGGAGATGCACAACACACACCTAGCCGGACGGTGCGGATGCCAATGTCCCCCGCGTGTGTCACAATCCTGGCTGCGCACAACGAGACAGTAGAACAGACAAGTTTCAAACGCATGAAGCTGCGCCACTCAAAATAACTGCAACGCATGCGTTGATGCTGGGGGGTCCCTATGAGCGACCATGCGTGTGGCGTAGGGAAATCATAGGAAATCACACATTTGTACAATCAAAGCACCTTTGGCACTGAAGCGCCGCAAAGTCCAAACACCGACGAGCCCAATTAGCAGTTACAGACAACCTCAAAGATGCAGGGGCTCAAAACCGGCTGAGGAAACACTCCCAGACGAAGGCACACAGCTTTAGGATTCAAAACTCCAGACAGCTCCTACAGCATCGAATTGTTCAAGGGCTTGGCCTTCACCAGCCATGGGCAGCGCGGCAAAAGATCATTCGAGCGGGCTCTCCCCGGGAATTTATCTTCAGGCCCAAATTGCGTGGGTGCGATACGGGAGCGGCTATTTTAGGTCTCGTAGTTTCCGGCCGCAGTGCAGGCACACATTTTGGAAGCAATTCACGGGCTCATGTCCATTTCAAATGATCACTCTTGTAGTCCAAAAACGGATCCCTGCCGATGGGAGTGCAGCCATCCGGCTTTTGGAAGCGCGGTTGGGTTGAACATGCACAAAGGCATCGCCCAATGTCTGCGATTGGATGACACGTGTGCCATGATGGTATTTGTCCATTGTCTTTGGTGTATTGCGCGCTTTGCTGTCCGTGACGCTAGGAGCCGGGGTTTGCCCGCGCTTCTCGAGAGCCGTATTTCGGGACCATCAAAATCTTGGCAGGGCAATTCCGTTGGCGAGTTCGGGCCGCAGGCAAGCCTCAAGTTCCCGAACTCCGTTGTACGAAACAAAACTCAAGATGTTGAAATTACCTTGCTTCCTTCTCCTGAAGTGGACAGTTTGCACTAGCAAAAAGCAAATTGAGCAGAAGCAATGAAAGGGATTTGAAAGGGAAGTTGCGATCTGCAATTCAAAGCAAAGCCCTAAACCCTACACCCAAGCCTAAGAAGCTGCAAGCCAGACTGCAAAGCAGACCTCCCTTCCCAAAAGGCCATGAGTGCACCAAACAAAGCAAACGCGGCCTGAGGTCGAGAGATTCTGCTCTTTGGTCGGACCCGCAAAATTGGGATCGACGCTCCATTGCAACGGACGGAGCAGTTGATAGTGGATAGTTGCATGCCCGCGCCTGGCCTGCCCAAGGAACAAGCTAGCAATGCATTTCGTGCCATCTCCTTCGTGGTGCTGCGGAGTCTGTCTGAACAGGGCATTGACCCGTCTTCAGTTCGCCTTCTGCGTGTGTGAGCCTCACCCTGGGCAAGTATTCGCAAGAATGCATATGGATGCATCATTTGGCAAAGGTGTATCTTGGAGATAGTTATGAGCGGTCAACTACAGGACCGTTCTCAAATAAGAACTCTTTGCAATTTGCTGAGTTGCTTGGTATTTTTCTGTTGGACCTCGAGGGTCAAGTCAAGTCTCTTCAGGAGCTGGTGTGCGCTTCACTTGTCGGGAACGCATCGAATCGCGCTGTGAAGCTGATGTTTTGGTGGACTTCCACGCGCCGATCCTGAGGCCCGTTGCCCGTTGCCGGTTGTTGCCGGTGGTTGCTTCGTTTTCTTTTTTGAGTCCGGTTCTCTGTTTTTGTTGTTGTATTTTTTAAAAGTCCGGCCGTTGGGGGCCACTCGTCAGGCGACTGCGGCTTTGGGCGTTGGATTTCGCGGTGCCCACGCCTGCAATAGACCACAAACCACCAGACCAAAATCTATTTGACATGCAAATGTTCCATAAGGTGAAGGGAAACACATGTTCCTCCGCAATGTTTCCCCTGCAATGTCAGGTACTGGCACCAGTTGCTGATGGCGATCCACTTCCAACCTTCTGCTTCGAGACGACATGCCAGGAGAGATTTCAAAATGTTGCTCACCTTATGCGCCTGGATCCTAAGACACTCGAGTCCGAATACGTTGCATGGGTGCAATACATGGATGTATGTGGCATTGCCGCGGGATAGCTTAGCACAGGTGACACTGCGCAAGTGGTGGACCAAGTGGCTGCGGTAAAACTTCGCAAATCGCTTGGCCAGCCTTTGCCAAGGCTGGGGCATGTTCCTCATGCTGGGGGTGCTAATTCTCTGGCTTCATCATGTCAGGCTTATCCACTACCCCTCTACTGCAGAACCTTGCATGCAAATGGGTGCTGAACTTCTCAGTCTTTCAACCTTACAGAAGCGAACTGTGTGAGGCAACCGTCAATGCTGCCTATGCCCTTGCACGCCCCGATGAGAGGAATTGTGATCCAAAGCAGACACTGGTCCTATGTGAGCGAGATTGGGGTGCGCAAGAGGTGAGGAATCTCAATGCCGGGTTCCAGGCACACCGTGTCACTATGTCCTTGCTTTGCGTGTCGTGTGTGTTGCCCTTCCGGTGCGTTTTGCGGGCTGGTTTGCGTCTGCAGGTCTTGTCAGCTGCAGAAATCATTGACGACCTGCTGCGCGAGGATGCACCCTCAGAGGTCTGCACGTGCCGCGAGCACCGCGTGCAAAGACAGCAAGATGCCCCCCGCAAATACGAGCCTTTGGCCGGCCCAACGGTGTGGTTAGCTGCGCTGGTCAGCGGCGAGTTCGGATTTAGATCATAGGGCTGCAATACAGAGTGTAGCAATCAGTCACTTTGGGCAGGTAATTTGGTGGGCAGCCCCGTGCAACGCGGTAGCCCAAACACACACACACACAGACACGCGCACACAGAGGAGCACAAACTCGCGTACACCTTCACATGCGCACAAGTTTGGACACGCACCTCACACAAGCCACAGACAGACAAGCAGACACGGACAGACAACTGTTGACAGTTAGCAAGAGACGAAAGACAGACGGTAGACCAGCTGACAAAAAGAAAGGAGGGAAAGAGGGAAAAATAACAAACATGAAGAACAGAAAAGACGGTAAAGACAGTAGAGAAAGTAAAGAAAGGAGAGCGAAGAAAGAAAGAAAGAAAGAAAGAAAGAAAGAAAGAAAGAAAGAAAGAAAGAAAGAAAGAAAGAAAGAAAGAAAGAAAGAAAAAAATAAAGAAAGAAATAAAGAAAGAGCAAAGAAAGAAAGAACAGAGAAAGAAAGAAATCAGGGAAGACAGCAAAAAAGGAAGAAAGAAAGAAATAGGGAAGGAAAGAAAGAAAGAAAGAAAGAAAGAAAGAAAGAAAGAACATAAAAGAACAGAAAATAAAAGAAAATAACAGAACATAAAGAAAGAAAGAAAAGACAGAAAATAAATAAGTAAAGAAATAAAATGAAACAAGAGGAGAAAGAAATACAGAAAGACATAAAGAAAGAAAGAAAGAAATAAAGAAAGAACAAAATAAATAGATACAAAGGAATAAAGACAGACAGACGGAAGGAAAGAAAGAAATAATGAAAGAAAGGAAGGAAGGAAGGAAGAAAGAAAGAAAGAAAGAAAGCCAGACAGCGGAAAGAAAGAAATAAAGAAAGAAAGAAAGAAAGAGATAAAGAAAGAAAGACAAAGAAACAAAGAAACAAAGAAGCAAAGAAACAAAGAAAGAAAGAAAAGCAAGGAAGGAAGGACAGAAAGAACAAATAGTGAAAGGAGGGAAGAAAGAAAGCAAGCCAGCAAGGAAGGGCGGAAAGAAAGGAAGAAACTAAAGAAAGAAAGGAACAACGGAACACTGATGACAGGAAAGCTAGGCGATTAGTAGCATGATAGAATAGATAGATTGTCGTAGGGCAAAAGTTAGAACGGTTAAGACAGATAAGAACAGATGGACCAATGGAAGGGAAATCACGCAAAAGGGTTTATAATCGTATTGAACAGTTTGACGCAAAGATAGCAAGCCAGGCAGACAGATGGGTACATGGATAGGCATAGTTAGATGTGTAGATGAATGGGTAGATGGATGCATTGACAAGTCATTAGGTCAAAAGTAGCGACATAAACGGATAGACTCGCCTTCTTTAGGAAATAAACTATCGTTCCGTGTCCTTTTTTGTTGCGCCTTTGTTTGTTCATTCTCGTGCCTTTATTGGCATGTCTGTGTTTATGTTCTGTTTGTGTCTCACAGGCGCACGGATGGGAACTTGCGATAGCGTGTAGTAGCATGAGCTGAACCGCATGCCACACATACCTGCTTGCGCTCACGCACCCATGCAACATTAAACCAGTCACCCAGCCTGCGCAACCGAAAAGTTCTGTGGTCCGAGGTTCGGCAGTGGGCAAGGCATGGGTTCACAGGCGTGAAGTGCATTTCTGGATGTGCATTGTATGTTGTGGCACGGCAGGCGGGCAAATGCAGGGTGTGTTGCGCAGGCCCGGAGATTCAAGCCGAACTGGATCTCCGCGATGCCGTGACCTTGAACCTAGGCGAAGACTGGTACGCTGCTCAGCCTGAAGCTTGCCTGGGAACACATGCTCAGGAAGTTGCTGCGGAGCGCGATGCATGCGAGTGTTTGCAATAGCAGCGGCAGCAGTCAGTGAAAACAGTGTTTCACAGCCGGCTGGTGTCAGCACTGCATGCAGACGCCAACATGCAATGATGATTCATGGGTTGAGTGCCTTGCAATGCCTCAGCATCGAGCCCACACCTTCATTATTTTAGAAATGCATGCGCAGACGTGAAGAACAACGGTTGCAACAAAGAAGATGGCCGGCTTGTTGCTACGCAAGCAAACACAGGAAAACAAGCAAGTGCCAACCAACTTTGTTCCCACAAACTGGTCGTGTGCCATGGATGTGCGAGCACTCAATCACCTCAGCCTTGAGGAGTTACAGGCAGCTCATCAGCTTTCCCGGCCATGTTGCTTGCATAGTGTCGGTTGCCGATATTGTGCTGGCTGCGGCGATGCGCAGATGTTGCATGGTAGCTGAGCTTAGTTTGGCAACTTCGCTACTGCCTGCAGGATCGCCTGCACGAGCGCTGGCCTCGTGCAACAGGTATGCAGTTGGCCAGGTTCTAGAATCTCTTGGGTTAAGCCCAGGCGCGGCTTGGACACCAGCGGGAAAAAGTTTACGCTTGGCTCTCAGGAGGTTGCCAGCCATGTGGGCAGCTATTCGCTTGAATGTGATGGGGGCTGCGCCTGAGGCTGGCAGAGCGCCTCAGTGCAGCACTTGGAGAGGCACCTTGGCTGCATTTGCTGCACTTTCAAGATGTGCCTGTAGATCTGGAAGGAGCGACGGCGCAGCAAAAGGAAAGATGACACACATGCGCAGCATCGGCCTTGGGCGGCTTTTGCCTGACGCAGCGAGCTCATTGAATGCCTGTACTTGTTCTCAGGTCCCTGGCCACTTGCGACCCATACTTGGATCCCTACTTCTTTGGGCCACAGGCTGGCAAGCGGTTGGGATGCAGGGAAGTGCACTGCCAAGCTGCAAGGAGCCTCCAAGCTCCGCAAGGGCCAGGCAGGGCCTTGAAAGGGAATCCACAGAGGCAAGAGCTTGGAGCCAACTGGAGCCAACTGCAGCCAGCTGGAGCCAACTAGGAACTGGGGCCAACTGCAGTCAAAGCGTCCATACGTTTGCAACTCGTCGAGGCCGCATGGTGGCAGGTCCCGATCTCCCCGTCAGGTCCTTGCCTTGTCATGCTCCGTGCTTAAAAAAGATCTGAGGTGTCAGCTCGGAGAAGGCACTGGCCTGTCTTGTTGTCTCAGGGATGTTGCGCTGCCCAGCACTTGACAGGCCAGGGCGCAGGGATTGCGCCTGTTGGCCGAAGACATCTGACAGGGCCTCAGCCTTGAAATGAAACTCCGGCGTTACCCATGCATTTCACTGTCTGAGGTGGCGTTGGGCTCCAGGCGACATTAGCCTCGCCCTGGCCCAAACATGAAGCATGCGTGCTATTCTGAGCTTGCAGTTCACGGCCTGAGGCTTGATGCGGCAGTGGCAGCTGGAAGCGTATCAACAAAGCTGCTGAATGAGTTGGAGGCCACGACCGGCCACACACTGCCAAGATTTTAAGATTTTCAGCCATTCTATTTTGTAGATTTTGAGCCAGGATTTAAAGCCCCTAAGATTTAATTCATTGAGATGTTTAGATTTTAACCTATGATTGTTTTAATACATTAAGCAAGACTTTAAGACTTTACTCAGACTTTAAGCTACTAAGATGTGAACGCGTTAAGCCATTAAGATCTTCAGATTTTAAGTCCTTGAGCCTTTTCAGATTTTTAGCCATTAAGAGTTTAGGGACCTAAAATTTAATGACTTTCATCCAGACAATGCCAGTGATGCTGGTGATGCTGGTAATGCTGGTAATGCTGGTGATGCTGGTGGTGATGCCGGTGGTGATGCTGGTGATGCTGGTGATACGGGATATGGTGGTGATGCTGGCGATGCTGGCGATGCTGGCGATGTTTTGCAGGAGGGTTGGCAACCTGTGGCTGCAGGTCTTGTCTGCAGGAGTGGTTGTTGCTGGCGAGAGGAAAAACAAGCTGGTGATGCAGGCGTCTTGGCGCAAAGCTGCAGGTTGGCAACCCTCTTGTCTGCAGGGGCCTTCGCGCAACAAGGTGTTGTGGCTGTTCGCGGGGGCTGCGGGTGTCTTGTCTGCGTTGTGGTGGCTTGTTGCTGGTGAGCAAAAAATGCTGGTGATGCAGGCGTCCTGGCGCAACAAAGGCTGCAGGTTGGCAACCTGCAGGTGATGTGGCTGTACGCGGGGAGCTGCAGATGTCTTGTTTGCAGGGGTCTTTGCGCAACAAAGGCTGCAGGTTGGCAACCTGCAGGTGTTGTGGCTGAACGCTGCGGGTGTCTTGTTTGCAGGGGTGGTGGCTCGCTGCTGATGAGCGAAAAATGCTTTTGATGCAGTCGTTCTTGGCGCAACAAAGGCTGCAGGTGGGACCCAGTCCTCATATCCAGCCGCAACACCTGCAGGTTGCCAACCTGCAGCCCAAGATCCCTGCATCCCCAGCATTCGTTGTTTGCGACCCAATCCTTACTTACATCCAGCCACAACACCTGCAGGTTGGCAAACTAGCATTTCTTGTTTGCAACCCACTCCTCACATCCAGCCACCACCTGCAGGTTGCCAACCTGCAGTTCAAGGTCCCTGCGTGCACCGCATGTGTTGTTTGCGACCCAGTCCTCATCCAGCCACAACACCTGCAGGTTGCCAACCTGCAGCCCAAGATCCCTGCACCCCAGCATCCTCACATGCAGTCACAACACGTGCAGGTTGCCAACCTGCAGCCAAGATCCCTGCATCCCCAGCATTTGTTGCTGCGACCCAGTCCTCACTTCCAGCCACAACACCTGCAGGTTGCCAACATCCCTGCGTCCCCGGCATTTGTTGGGGCTGCAGGGATCTTGGGCTGCGGGTTGGCGACATGCAGGTGTTGTGGCTGGATGTGAGGACTGCAAACACCAAATGCCAGCCACAACACTTGCAGGTTGCCAACCTGCAGCCGGCAACCTGCAGTCCAAGATCCCTGTGTGTTGTTTGCGACCCAGTCCTCACATCCAGCCACAACACCTGCAGGTTGCCAACCTGCAGCCCACAGCTCGTTGTTTGCGGCCCAGTCCTCACATCCAGCCACAACACCTGCACATTCCAACCTGCTGCCCAAGATCCTTGCACCCCCAGCATTTGTTGTTTGCGACCCAGTCCTCACATGCAGCCCAAGACCTGCATCCCCAGCATTTGTTGTTTGCGACTCAGTCCTCATCCAGCCACAACACCTGCAGGTTGCCAACCTGCAGCCCAAGATCCCTGCGCCCCAGCGTCCTCACATCCAGCCACAACACCTGCAGGTTGCCAACCTGCAGCGCAAGATCCCTGCATCCGTCCTCACTTCCAGCCACAACACCTGCAGCCCAAGATCCCTGCATCCCCAGCATTTGTTGTTTGCGACCCAGTCCTCACATCCAGCCACAACACCTGCAGGTTGCCAACCGATCCCTGCATCCCCAACATTTGTTGTTTGCGACCTGGTCCCGCATCCAGCCGCAACACGTGCAGGTTGCCAACCTGCAGCCCAAGATCCTTGCGTCCCCAGCATTTGTTGTTTGCAACGGAGTCCTCACATCCAGCCACAACACCTGCAGGTTGCCAACCTGCAGCCCAGGATCCCTGCATCCCCAAATGTGAGGACTGGGTCGCAAACAACGCGCCTGGCTCGCGTGGACACAGTGGCGCGCAAGGTGCTGGAGCTCTACACCCCAGCATTTGTTGTTTGTGCGACCCAGTCCTTACATCCAGCCACAACACCTGCAGGTTGCCAACCTGCAGCCCAAGATCCCTCACATCCACCCACACCACCTGCAGGTTGCCAACCTGCAGCCCAAGATCGCATCTCCAGCATTTGTTGTTTGCGACCCAGTCCTCACGCCACAACACCACGGTTGCCAACCTGCAGCTCCCTGCATCCCCAGCATTTGTTGTTTGCAACCCAGTCCTCACATCCAGCCACAACACCTGCAGGTTGCCGACCTGCAGCCCAAAGATCCCTGCATTCCCAGCAGGAGTCCTCACATCCAGCCACAACACCTGCAGGTTGCCAACTTGCATCACATCCAGCCACAACACCTGCAGGTTGCCAACCTGCAGCCCAAGATCCCTGCATCCCCAGCATTTGCTGCAGGTTGCCAACCTGACCTGCAGCCCAGGATCCCTGCATCCCCAGCATTTGTTGTTTGCAACCAAGTCCTCACATCCAGCCACAACACCTGCTCACAACCAGCCACAACACCTGCACATTGCCAACCTGCAGCCCAAGCTCCCTGCATCCCGAGCATTTGCTGTTTGCGATTCAGTCCCCACATCCAGCCACAACACCTGCATGTTGCCAACCTGCAGCCCAAGCTCCCCGCAGGCCCAGCATTTGTTGTTTGCGATTCAGTCTCCACATCCAGCCAGCCACAACACCTGCACGTTGCTAACCTGCAGCCCAAGATCCCTGCATCCGCAGCATGTATTGTTTGCGACCCGCTCCTCACATCCAGCCACAACACCTGCAAGTTGCCAACCTGCAGCCCAAGACCCCTGCATCCCCAGCATTCGTTGTTTGCGACCCAGACCGCACATCCAGCCACAACACCTGCAGGTTGCCAACCTGCAGCCCAAGATCCCTGCATCCCCAGCATTTGTTGTTTGCGACCCAGTCCTCACATCCAGCCACAACACCTGCATGCAGGTTGCCAACCTGCCCAAGCATCCCCAGCATTTGATCCAACACCTGCAGGTTGCCAACCTGCAGCCCAAGATCCCTGCATCCCCAGCATGTGTTGTTTGCGACCCAGTCCTCACATCCAGCCACAACGCAGGTTGCCAACCTGCAGCCCAAGATCCCTGCATCCCCAGCATTTGTTGTTTGCAACCCAGTCCTCACATCCAGCCACAACACTTGCACGTTGCCAACCTGCAGCCCAAGATCCGTTCATCCCCGCTAGACCCCAGCATTTGTTGTTTGCGACCCAGTCCTCACATCCAGCCACAACACCTGCAGGTTCTCTGCATCCCCAGCATTTGTTGTTTGCGACCCAGGCCGCACATCCAGCCACAACACCTGCAGGTTGCCAACCTGCAGCCCAAGACCCCTGCATCCCCAGCATTTGTTGTTTGCGACCCAGTGCGCACATCCAGCCACAACACCTGCAGGTTGCCAACCTGCAGCCCAAGATCCCTGCATACCCAGCATTTGTTGCAGCCCAAGATCCCTGCAGGCCAGTATTTGTTGTTGGCGACTGCATCCCCAGTATTTTGTGTTTGCGACCCAGTCCTCACATCCAGCCACAACACCTGCAGGTTGTCAACCTTTGTGTTTGCGACAAGTCCTCACATCCAGCCACAACACCTGCACGTTGCTAACCTGCAGCCCAAGATCCTTGCATCCCCAGCACTTGTTGTTTGCGATTCAGTCCTCACACCCAGCCACAACACTTGCAGATTGTCCAAGTCCTTGCATCCAGCCACAACAACACCTGCAGGTTGCTAACCTGCAGCCCAAGATCCCTGCATCCTCAGCATTTGTTGTTTGCAACCAAGTCCTCACATCCAGCCACAACACCTGCAGGTTGCGCCCAAGATCCCTGCATCCCCAGCATTTGTTGTTTGCCAAGCCACAACACCAGCAGGTTGCCAACTTGCAGCCCAAGATCCCAGCATCCCCAGCATAACCACACCAGGGCCGTGAGAAGTAGGTCGGTTTGTTTCCACTGAGGTAGTCCCACCAAGTCGCCCCAGCATTTGTTGTTTGCGACCCAGTCCTCACATCCAGCCACAACACCAGCCTGCAGGTTGCCAACCTGCAGCCCAAGATCCCTGCACCCCCAGCATTTGTTGTTTGCGACCCAGTCCTCACATCCAGCCACAACACCTGCAGGTTGCCAACCTGCAGCCCAAGATCCCTGCATCCCAGCACTTGTTGTTTGCAACACCTGCAGATTGCCCAAGTCCTCGCATCCAGCCACAACAACGCTAACCTGCAGTCCAAGATCCCTGCATCCTCAGCATTTGTTGTTTGCAACCAAGTCCTCACATCCAGCCACAACACCTGCAGGTTGCGCCCAAGATCCCTGCATCCGCAGCATGTCTTTTTTTGCGACCCAGTCCTCACATCCAGCCACAACACCTGCAGGTTGCCAACCTGCATGCAGCCCAAGATTCCTGCATCCCCAGCATTTGTTGTTTTCGACCCAGTCCTCACATCCAGCCACAACACCCGCAGGTTGCCAACGTGCAGCCCAAGATCCCTGCATCCCCAGCATTTGTTGTTTGCCAAGCCACAACACCAGCAGGTTGCCAACTTGCAGCCCAAGATCCCAGCATCCCCAGCATAACCACACCAGGGCCGTGAGAAGTAGGTCGGTTTGTTTCCACTGAGGTAGTCCCACCAAGTCGCCCCAGCATTTGTTGTTTGCGACCCAGTCCTCACATCCAGCCACAACACCAGCCTGCAGGTTGCCAACCTGCAGCCCAAGATCCCTGCACCCCCAGCATTTGTTGTTTGCGACCCAGTCCTCACATCCAGCCACAACACCTGCAGGTTGCCAACCTGCAGCCCAAGATCCCTGCATCCCCAGCATTTGCATTTGTTTTTTGCGACCCAGTCCAACACCTAGCTTGCCAACATGCAGCCCAAGGCCCACGCATCCTCTGCATTTGTTGTTTGCGACCCAGTCCGCACATCCAGCCACAACATCCCGAGAATTTGCTGTTTGCGACCCAGTCCTCACATCCAGCCACAACACCTGCAGGTTTTCAACCTGCAGCCCAAGATCCCTGCACCCCCAGCGTTTGTTGTTTGCGACCCAGTCCTCACATCCAGCCTCAACACCTGCAGGTTGCCAACCTGCAGCCCAAGATCTCTGCATCCCCAGCATTTGCCCAGCATTTGTTGTTTGCGACCCAGTCCTCATCCAGCCACAACACCTGCAGGTTGCCAACCTGCAGCCCAAGAACCCTGCATCTCCAGCATTTGTTGTTTGCAGCCCAGTCCTTACATCCAGCCACAACACCTGCAGGTTGCCAACCTGCAGCCTGCATCCCCAGCATTTGTTGTTTGCGACCCAGTCCTGACGCCGCAGCACCACCTGCAGGTTGCCAACCTGCAGCCCAAGATCCTTGCATCCCAAGATTTTGTTGTTTGCGCCCAGTCCGCACATCCAGCGACACACAACACCTGCAGGTTGCCAACCTGCAGCCCAAGATCCCTGCATCCCCAACATTTGTTGTTTGCGACCCAGTCCTCACATCCAGCCACAACACCTGCATGCAGGTTGCCAACCTGCAGCCCAAGACCCCTGCATGCCCAGCATTTGTTGTTTGCGACCCAGTCCGCACATCCAGCCACAACACCTGCAGGTTGCCAACCTGCAGCCCAAGATCCCTGCATGCCCAGCATTTGTTGTTTGCGACCCAGTCCGCACATCCAGCCACAACACCTGCAGGTTGCCAACCTGCAGCCCAAGATCCCTGCATCCCCAGCATTTGTTGTTTGCGACCCAGTCCTCACATCGAACACCTTGCCAACCGCTGCATCCCCAGCATTTGTTGTTTGCGACCCAGTCCTCACATCCAGCCACAACGCAGGTTGCCAACCTGCCCAAGCATCCCCAGCAGGTTGCCAACCTGCAGCCCAAGATCCCTGCATCCCCAGCATGTGTTGTTTGCGACCCAGTCCTCACATCCAGCCACAACGCAGCTTGCCAACCTGCAGCCCAAAATCCCTGCATCCTCAACATTTGTTGTTTGCGACCCAGTCCTCACATCCAGCCACAACACCTGCATGCAGGTTGCCAACCTGCAGCCCAAGACCCCTGCATCCCCAGCATTTGTTGTTTGCGACCCAGTCCTCACCCACAACACCTGCATGCAGGTCACGAAAGCTAGCTTTAGCTAGCTGAAGTTTCTCCTTGCGTAAGCAAGGTAAGGGGCTCAACTGCCGAAAGATTGATTTTTTCAATTATTTGAGCCGAAAAGATTGAAAAAAATCAATTATTTAGACCCCCCCCCCTCCCCCCCCGTCTCAGGCTCGATTCCTCCTTGGTCCACCCCTCCCCCCGGGCAGTGGCTCAGTGTTTCAGCAGTCTCGGTTTGCCCGTTTTGGACTTGGTGCTACGAACTTTTACATGTTCCACCGATTCAGCTTGTTCATTTGAGACCTCAGTCTTCTCAGTAAACCACCTCGCAAGAATCTTTGCACACGCAGCATGCAGAACCCAGAGGTGCTTTAAGACAGCTTCTGACGCCTCTCGTTGTTTTCATTTTTCAAGGTTTGCCACGCCACCATGTGCGTTTGCGTGTCGCATCCTACGAATCTTGCCGGGCCTCTCGTTGTACACAAGCTACCTATGAATCCACTCTGTCACCGACCCATCTCATGCAGCAACTGCTAGCTTTCGTTCACCCGCTCCTCAAGTTGCCAACCTGCAGCCCAAGACCCCTGCATCCCCAGCATTTGTTGTTTGCGACCCAGTCCTCACATCCAGCCACAACACCTGCAGGTTGCCAACCTGCAGCCCAAGATCCCTGCATCCCCAGCATTTGTTGTTTGCGACCCAGTCCTCCCATCCAACACCTTGCCAACCTGCAGCCCAAGACCCCTGCATCCCCAGCATTTGTTGTTTGCGACCCAGTCCTCACATCCAGCCACAACACCTGCAGGTTGCCAACCTGCAGCCCAAGATCCCTGCATCCCCAGCATTTGTTGTTTGCGACCCAGTCCTCCCATCCAACACCTTGCCAACCTGCAGCCCAAGATCCCTGCATACCCAGCATTTGTTGCAGCCCAAGATCCCTGCAGGCCAGTATTTGTTGTTGGCAACTGCATCCCCAGTATTTTGTGTTTGCGACCCAGTCCTCACATCCAGCCACAACACCTGCAGGTTGTCAACCTTTGTGTTTGCGACAAGTCCTCACATCCAGTCACAACACTTGCACGTTGCTAACCTGCAGCCCAAGATCCCTGCATCCCAGCACTTGTTGTTTGCAACACCTGCAGATTGCCCAAGTCCTCGCATCCAGCCACAACAACGCTAACCTGCAGTCCAAGATCCCTGCATCCCCAGCATTTGTTGTTTGCAACCCAGTCCTCACATCCAGCCACAACACCTGCAGGTTGCGCCCAAGATCCCTGCATCCGCAGCATGTCTTTTTTGCGACCCAGTCCTCACATCCAGCCACAACACTTGCAGGTTGCCAACCTGCATGCAGCCCAAGATTCCTGCATCCCCAGCATTTGTTGTTTTCGACCCAGTCCCTCACATCCAGCCACAACACCTGCATGCAGGTTGCCAACCTGCAGCCCAAGATCCCTGCATCCCCAGCATTTGTTGTTTGCCAAGCCACAACACCAGCAGGTTGCCAACTTGCAGCCCAAGATCCCAGCATCCCCAGCATAACCACACCAGGGCCGTGAGAAGTAGGTCGGTTTGTTCCCACTGAGGTAGTCCCACCGAGTCGCCCCAGCATTTGTTGTTTGCGACCTAGTCCTCACATCCAGCCACAACACCAGCCTGCAGGTTGCCAACCTGCAGCCCAAGATCCCTGCACCCCCAGCATTTGTTGTTTGCGACCCAGTCCTCACATCCAGCCACAACACCTGCAGGTTGCCAACCTGCAGCCCAAGATCTCTGCATCCCCAGCATTTGCCCAGCATTGGTTGTTTGCGACCCAGTCCTCACATCCAGGCACAACACCTGCAGGTTGCCAACCTGCAGCCCAAGATCCCTGCATCCCCGCTGCGCCCCAGCATTTGTTGTTTGCGACCCAGTCCTCACATCCAGCAAGTTCCCTGCATCCCTAGATGGTCGCAAACAAGAAATGCTGGGGATGCAGGGATCTTGGGCTGCGTTGGCACCTGCAAGTGTTGCGGCTGGATGTGAGGACTGGGTCACAAGCAACGAATACTGGGATGCAGGGAGCTTGGGCTGCAGATTGGCAACCTGCAGGTTTTGTGACAAATGCCGCACGTGGCAACCTGCAGGTGTTGTGGCCGGATGTGAGGACTGGGTCGCAAACAACAAATGCTGGGGATGCAGGGGTCTTGGGCTGCAGCTTGGCAACATGCAGGTGTTGTGGCTGGATGTGAGGACTGCAAACACCAAATGCCAGCCACAACACTTGCAGGTTGCCAACCTGCAGCCGGCAACCTGCAGCATTTGTCGTTGCGATCCAGTTCTCACTGCTCACCCAGCCACAACACCTGCAGGTTGCCAACCTGCAGCCCAAGAACCCTGCATCTCCAGCATTTGTTGTTTGCAACCCAGTCCTCACATCCAACCTGCAGCCCAAGATCCCTGCATCCCCAGCATTTGTTGTTTGCGACCCAGTCCTCACGCCGCAACACCACCTGCAGGTTGCCAACCTGCAGCCCAAGATCCTTGCATCCCCAGCATTTGTTGTTTGCGCCCAGTCCGCACATCCAGCCACACACAACACCTGCAGGTTGCCGACCTGCAGCCCAAGACCCCAGCATGTGTTGTTTGCGACCCAGTCCTCACATCCAGCCACTTGCAGGTTGCCAACCTGCAGCCCAAGATCCCTGCATCCCCAGCAGTTGTTGTTTGCGACAAGTCCTCACATCCAGCCACAACACCTGCAGGTTGCCAACCTGCAGCCCAAGATCTGCATTGCATTTGTTGTTTGCGACCCAGTCCAACACCTAGCTTGCCAACCTCCCTGCATCCCGAGCATTTGTTGTTTGAGTCCCCACACTGCATGTTGTCAACCTGCAGCCCAAGCTCCCCACATCCCCAGCAAGTGTTGTTTGCGATTCAGTTCCCACATCCAGCCACAACACCTGCATGTTGCCAACCTGCAGCCCAAGATCCCTGCATCCGCAGCATGTGTTGTTTGCGACCCGCTCCTCACATCCAGCCACAACACCTGCAGGTTGCCAACCTGCAGCCCAAGACCCCTGCATCCCCAGCATTTGTTGTTTGCGACCCAGTCCGCACATCCAGCCACAACACCTGCAGGTTGCCAACCTGCAGCCCAAGACCCCTGCATACCCAGCATTTGTTGTTTGCGACCCAGTCCCCACATCCAGCCACAACACCTGCAGGTTGCCAACCTGCAGCCCAAGATCCCTGCATCCGCAGCATGTGTTGTTTGCGACCCGCTCCTCACATCCAGCCACAACACCTGCAGGTTGCCAACCTGCAGCCCAAGACCCCTGCATCCCCAGCATTTGTTGTTTGCGACCCAGTCCGCACATCCAGCCACAACACCTGCAGGTTGCCAACCTGCAGCCCAAGATCCTTGCATCCCCAGCATTTGTTGTTTGCGCCCAGTCCGCACATCCAGCCACACACAACACCTGCAGGTTGCCGACCTGCAGCCCAACACCCCAGCATGTGTTGTTTGCGACCCAGTCCTCACATCCAGCCACAACACCTGCAGGTTGCCAACCTGCAGCCCAAGATCCCTGCATCCCCAGCATTTGTTGCAGGTTGCCAACCTGCAGCCCAAGATCCCTGCATCCCCAGCAGTTGTTGTTTGCGACAAGTCCTCACATCCAGCCACAGCGCCTGCAGGTTGCCAACCTGCAGCCCAAGATCCCTGCATACCCAGCATTTGTTGTTTGCGACCCAGTCCCCACATCCAGCCACAACACCTGCATGTTGCCAACCCAAGATCCCTGCATCCCCAGCATTTGTTGTTTGCGACCCAGTCCTCACAGATCCCTGCATCCCCAGCATTTGCTGTTTGCGACCCAGTCCTGACATCCAGCCACAACACCTGCAGGTTGCCAACCTGCAGCCCAAGATCACTGCATCCCCAGCATTTGTTGCAGGTTGCCAACCTGCAGCCCAAGATCCCTGCATCCCCAGCAGTTCTTGTTTGCGACAAGTCCTCACATCCAGCCACAACACCTGCAGGTTGCCAACCTGCAGCGACTCAGTCCAACACCTAGCTTGCCAACCTGCAGCCCAATCCCCCTGCATCCCGAGCATTTGTTGTTTGAGTCCCCACACTGCATGTTGTCAACCTGCAGCCCAAGCTCCCCGCATCCCCAGCAAGTGTTGTTTGCGATTCAGTCCCCACATCCAGCCACAACACCTGCATGTTGCCAACCTGCAGCCCAAGATCCCTGCATCCGCAGCATGTGTTGTTTGCGACCCGCTCCTCACATCCAGCCACAACACCTGCAGGTTGCCAACCTGCAGCCCAAGACCCCTGCATCCCCAGCATTTGTTGTTTGCGACCCAGTCCGCACATCCAGCCACAACACCTGCAGGTTGCCAACCTGCAGCCCAAGATCCCTGCATACCCAGCATTTGTTGTTTGCGACCCAGTCCCCACATCCAGCCACAACACCTGCATGTTGCCAACCCAAGATCCCCAGCATTTGTTGTTTGCGACCCAGTCCTCACAGATCCCTGCATCCCCAGCATTTGCTGTTTGCGACCCAGTCCTCACATCCAACACCTGCAGGTTGCCAACCTGCAGCCCAAGATCCCTGCATATCCAGACAGCCACAACCCAAGATCCCTGCATTCCGAGCATTTGTTGATTGCGACCCAGTCCTCACAGTCAGCCACAACACCTGCAGGTTGCCAACCTGCAGCCCAAGATCCTTGCATCGCCAGCATTTGTTGCTCGCGACCCAGACAAGACCTGCAGGTTGCCAACCTGCAGCCCAAGATGCCTGCATCCCCAGCATTTGTTGCAGCCCAAGATTCCTGCATCCCCAGTATTTGTTGTTGGCGACTGCATTGCCAGTATTTTGTGTTTGCAACCCAGTCCTCACATCCAGCCACAACACCTTCAGGTTGTCCACCTGCAGCCCAAGATCCCTGCATCCGCAGCATTTTGTGTTTGCGACAAGTCCTCTCGACCAGCCACAACACCTGAAGGTTGCTAACCTGCAGTTCAAGATCCCTGCATCCCCAGCTCCTCACATCCAGCCACAACACCTGCAGGTTGCCCAAATCCTCGCATCCAGCCACAACACCTGCAGGTTGCCAACCTGCAGCCCAAGATCCCTGCATCGCCAGCATTTGTTGTTGGCGACCCAGTCCTCACATCCAGCCACAACACCTGCACGGGTTGCTAACCTGCAGCCCAAGATCCCTGCATCCCCAGCATTTGTTGTTTGCGACCCAGTCCTCACATCCAACCACAACACCTGCAGGTTGCCAACCTGCAGCCCAAGATCTCTGCATTCCCAGCATTTGTTGTTTGCGACCCAGTCCTCACATCCTGCCACAACACCTGCAGGTTGCCAACCTGCAGCCCAAGATCCTTGCATCCCCAGCATTTGTTGTTTGCGACCCAGTCCTCACATCCAGCCTTGTTTGCAGTCCTCACATCCAGCCACAACACCTGCATGTTGCCAACCTGCAGTGTCCTTGAGCGTGAAGGGGCAAGAAGCAAGTACTAGGATTTGCCAGTTCATATTTCATGTGTTGTTCAATCTCCATATCTTGCACCTGAGGCAAAATTGGTTGACTATTCAGTCGTCCGACTTTTGTTCTTTTCACGAATAGCAACAAGTGCGCACACCAGTGCTTGCAGGCGAAGCTTTCAACATGCATCAGCATGGTGGAGACGCAACAGAAGAGCTGAGCGTGGCAAAGTGACAAGCTCGTCCCACGGCAAAAGGAGTGAACAGCTGTGTGGACACGGATTCTAACTACAGCACTTTGCGGTTGCACGTGATTTCATGACCATTCTTGCTTGGCTCAGGCATGATGACATGCAATCTGAGAAGGGCATATCAATTTGATGAGACAAGCCCAGACAACAGCAGACGTAGCCCCCCTAGCTTCAACTTTGCCCTAAGAGAGGTGCAGGTCTAACAACCAGATTGCTTTGCAGCGGGTATGGTGACAGCTGCTTGGTGAATGGCAGCCGCCGATGAAAAGATTCTATGCAACCAGCCAATGCTGCAGTGGCTTCGACGAAAAGCTGTGCAATCTTATACTTCACAAGTTGTGCCAGCCGGACGTCACTTCAATCAGTCCTTGCAGAGTTTGATTTGGTCATACTTGCGCTTTGCCATTTGTGTCCCTCGTGATGTGCCATCAGTCTCAGCAGCACTAGGCACGATTGAGGGATGGCCTCCCACAACAATCCTGGTGTCCCCCGGAAATTATGACGAAGCGCTTGTTATAGACAAGCCAGCAGAGTTGGTAGCGTTGAGAGGTCCTGCTGTGACCCGACTTGGAGCTGTGTCATTCAAGGGTGCAGGGTCAGGCTCGCGCTTGAGTGGTTTCAAGATTGAAGATGCTGTGCACATCCACTGTGGAGACCCGGTCCTCGAGCGCTGCCACATCTCGTCTCATGTCACGGTGAAGGGTGCTGCCAGCCCACAACTGGAACGTGTATCGTTTACCTCATGCTTGCGAACAGCACTCTGCCTTCGTGAGCAGTCCACTAGTTCCGTCTCGAAGTGCAGCTTTGAAGGCAACCACAGCACTTGCATATCTGTGCGGGACACCGCCAGCGTGTCGGTTTTTCGAAGTCACCTGATGAAGAATGGGGCGCCAGTCATTCATGCTCGCGATGCAAGCAGTCTTCTCATCGAAGACAGCACGATGCAGTCGAACAACGGTTGTGGGGTGCTAGTGCGCGGAAAGTCTCGAGCAGCAATCAAATCCAGCAGGCTTCATGGCCACAAAATGGCTGCTGTTGCTTTTCAGCATGAGTCCACCGGTTCACTGACAAACTGCCAGCTGGAAGAAAATGATGGCGCAGTTATTTACGTAAATGGGTCGGCTGCGGTTACGATTGAGGGCAACACTATACAGAACAATGGGAGGTTGCCCCCTGTCATTCAATTTGGCGCTGCATCAGGGCCAGTAAAAGCGAAAATTGTTGCACAACGAGAGGACAATACCAACAGGCTGACACACAAACTGGCTTACATTGAAGGCAAGGCTGGAGAGGAGTGGGTTGATGTGGATGAGGGAAAGCACAGACTCCGAAACCAGTCTGGCAACACAGATGTGCCGTACACTCTTCAAGAGCCGATTCGTGCAGGTCATGTTCACGATGGCGAGGGCGGAGCTCTGAAAGGTGTGAGCTTGAGCAAGGGGACAAAGAGATGTGCAATCGCCATCAAGGAGCAGGCTCAGGCAACCATTAGGCACAATCATATCAAATCGAACGACGGGTATGGAATTCTGGCCAGTGATAACACCATACCATTCATAGAGGACAATTGCCTGACAGATTGCCGCCACTCAGCTATTGTGGCTGAAGGTGCTGCTGGCGGCCACATTGTCAGAAACACCTTGAGCAACGGCACAATTGGAATTCAGATCCAGGGTGCAGCGGCTCCCCTTGTGGAGGAGAATAGGGTGTACAGCCAGAAGAATTTCGCAATCAGGATTGCTGGCACATCTGCGTGCGTTATAAGGAAAAACCACCTGACCACCAGGTGCCAAGCCATCATGATCGTCGAGAGTGCTGCTCCTATTCTGGACAGAAATAGCATCAACTCTTTGGAGGGGGGCAAGCCCTTGATGCCCGAGCCTCGCTGTGCAGAAGATTCGGGCAGCTCAGTCAACACCCGGAAACGCCGGCATAATTCGCAAAGCTCAGGCGCGACCGAAAAGGAAGCCCTGCAACTCTTGGCATGAAGATTCGAGCTGGATGATGCCTTGGACTGCCAGAGAGGAAGGTCATTGCAACTGAGGGCTTTCACTAAAGCTATTCAATTTGTATCAATTTGTATCAATTTGTGTTTGTCCAATCATTGGCAGAGCCCTTAGGGCCTTGGGGCTCGAGCTGAGCTGTTCTGGCCTTGGCTTCGCTGGCTGATGGCGTGCCTTGGGATGCTGTAAGCAGGCCAGCCCATTGCAAGCGCGCATGGCACCGGCGGCCTCAGTGACTGCGTTTGCCAGGTGGGGACTGACCAAGAATGCCAAAGAGCAAGCGCAGCCAGGATGATGAGGCACATGTGCTCTGAATCTTTGTCACAAATTGAACCTGGCCTTCAATGTTAAACCCATGCAGGAAGAGGGGGTGATTGTCGCAGCTGCCAGCAAAATCCTGGGTGGCTTTAGGCTCGGGTGCCGTTACACCAAATGGACATGGCGCAACCGTCTCTTTCCGAAGCGGGCTAGGGCATGCCTGGGAAAATTCTCATCCAGCAAGCCGCCGGAGCCAGCCACAGAGGCATGGCGCTTGTGGCGAGCTCGCGACCCTCGAGCCGCCGCAGGTAGTGGAGCTGCTGCAGGACATGAAGATCACCCCCCGCTTGCTTTCGCCTCGGGGAATCAGAGGAATCAGATGAATCTATGTGACTCACTGGGCCTTGAGTGCAGCGTTGACTCTTCGTATCTCCGTGCATGTTCATGCTGTGTTACGTGTTAGGCATTGCGACCCGTGCACCGGAGAGCGCACGCAACAGTATTCAGCAGCCAAGCTCCAAGGGTCATGCAGTTCCACAAGATCTTCAAGAGGCAGCCTAGATAGAGTGCAGAAAACAGAGATGTAATTGTAAAATTGTAAGCGTGGTTTTCTCCAGCATGCGAGGTTGAAGCAGTATGATGCCATTACACTGCGAGTTGGACCAAATGAGGAGCGCTTCAGATAGCGTGTGTTCCTGCTTGCGTTGCTTGCATCAATTCACGAAGACAGAAAGGTCAGCACATCCAGCATGACCCGGCTAGTGAAGAACCTTAGCAGCAGCAAACGTTTCTGGGACGAGTGCTGAGTGACAGACATGCGAGCCCAGGAACCATCGCAAGTGGGCACGCCTTGCTCGGCTTTTGCCTGTTTTTTTGTGGCTTTTTTTTCTTGCCCAGGTGGCCAAGATCATGATCCTGTTGCTTGACTTGGCAGGTTTTAGAGATACGGCCGTGCCCTGATTCCAAGCCCTTCTTTTGCAAATTCTCGGCAGTTAGGTGACCTGGGACGGCTTTCTCTATGTCACAATGCAGCCGTGCCTTAGTGATGGGCTGCACACCCCGAGACATCCAGATATCCTCAGCCTTGTGTCGATACGTGAGGTTCTGCGCCTTGTCCAAGCTTGAGCTTTGCCAGGCGCACTTTGCCTTTGGCGAGTGGAGTTAATTCCAGTGACATTGCCAACCGGATGGGACCCTGTGCGGAGGTGATGTTCTACGTGGTGTGCAAGGAAATGAAGAGCTGGACGGTGCCCTTGTGCTAAGCAGTTCTGCGCACCATCTCATTGAAGGGCGAAAGCCATCAGCGATAAAGCCAAATTAAAAGAAGCCGACTAGGTGCATTACCTCACCAGCAGCCAGCTGGAAGATTTCTACGATGACTACTACCAATGTTCCTGCCTGAGCAAATGCAGCTGTTCAGCTATAGCAAACCATGCGCTGAGGCCCAGTAGCAGCGTTCAACACGAGCTCTATTGACTTCGCCAAGCTACCGCTGGCCAAGCAACTTGGAATGCAGGCTGCCCTGCGGGCTCCTTTAAAGCTTTGGCTTAAACTCTTCCCGATCGCCTGGCGAAAGCATGCGGCGCAGAAACTTCACAGACGTGGGGTAGCAATTTCATTGCTCACGCTGAGGTATCGCATGCAGGACTTCATCGAGCTGTGTTATAGATTCAGCTCCTTCCTGAGGTATTGTTCATGGCTCGTGGGAAGCATCGCGTTTCCACCGAGGCCAGCTCATCAATCCATGCATGCACCTTCAGAGGTCCCTGCAACAGTCTGGGCCCAAAGAGGTGTCGGGGTGTGTTGCCAATTCCTCCCCACCTGTACAAAGGTCGCTGCCCTCTTTGCGGTTTTGGTCGGACTATGACAGGGTGAAGGCGATTCTCGTTGGGCCGTGCTGTTTGAAGTAGGAAAGTCTGGCAGGTTCGGTGGCTTGTGTGTTCTAGCACGTTGCTTGGGCTGCCAAGGTGTACAACCGCAAAATTACAATTGACTTCTTTCGGTTTAAGAAAGTGACCAACATGCCCGAGCCTCGATTTCAGCTGTGGTGCCTTGGAGTGATGAAGAACAGGCCCAAAGCAGATGCGCAGATGCTACCGGGTGTTCGACAGGTTGGAGCTCATGCAACGACAGGCTGGCAAAAGCCAGGGGCTGAGTCGTGAACAGGGCTTTGCTCGCAGAATTTTCTGTCAAGGTCTGGGCCCCATACAGCAGCACCGGTTTGCAGTCAACGAGCAGTTTGCAGCCGCTGCCTCGTGTTGAAAAGCAAGCGCCTTTTGGAAAAGCACGATGGTGCGAACCGATTCATAGGTGGTAGCCGCTTCAGGTTCTGGAGAACTCAAGCCTGGGCGCGGATCACAGTGAAGAGCCCCTTTGAGCACCTGAGTCCAAGCTTGAGAGACCAAGTCTCACTTGATTGCCCAGCAGGCTTCAAGGACAATATTGAAAAGTTCCGCTCCACTGTGCTCAAGGCCAGTAGGGAACTGCTCAATTTGCCTCGAAGTGAGATTGGCAGGCGATGGAACTGTGCGCTACTTGAGCTCTCTTTGCGACATAGTTGGTCATGCAGTGTTCCATCAGGTGCCGCCCAACTCAGAGTGGGGTTCTGCCTCTGCCAACGTTGGGCGTGCGGCAGCCTCAGTCTACTTGTCATCGGCTCTGTTGCTTTCCAGCCGTCGAGGCACCCTCCTACAAAGACAAAGTTGCAGCGAGAGATGCAACTGCTGCGGCTCCCAGATCTGTGTCCTCGACCTGTGCCGTGGTGTTGCTCAAGTTGAGGCCACAGTGGATGCATCGACATTTGGAGATGAATGAGGCACGATTCTTCCACAAGCACAGTCCATGCCTTGCTAGTGCTGAGTCGCACGAGGCGCCTGGAATTCATGGCGGACACGCGCTGGGGTAGCCGTGCTCAGGTTTGTGACATTTTGTGACTTCTAAAGGACATGTGCATTGGACGGAGCATTTGCCTCCAGCTGAGGCACGCGGCGCAGCTTGAAGTCTTGGCCTCGGAGTCCACTGGCTTGACTTGAGACTGATGCATGATGCCGTCAGGCAAATAAGCGCGAAAAGGTGCGAGGCTGAGCGCAGCTGCTTCAAGCACTTGGCGCAGCAAGCCCATGACTGGTTTGATAGATGCTGAGTTGAGCAGCCTCGGTGCATTGATCACTCGACACTTTCTCAGACCCCCTAACGGTCACGAGCTAACATATATGCACATCCGCGCATACATGGACGGACTACAGAAATCAAGAGGCTACAGCGCCACACAGAGACACAGAGACATTCAGACGCACAGAGACGCACGGTGACCCACATACAAAATTTCAGAGACAGGGACAGACATAGGCATGACACGCACACAGACACGCACAGACACACAAAGATCCACACAGAAAGGCACACAGATAGGAGTAGGCGCATAGATAGACGCACAGATAGACGCATAGATTGGCAATCAAATAGGCACACATTTAGGCGTACGCACATGTAGGCGTATAGACAGGCACACATGCCGGCGCATGCACACGCACAAACACAGATACACGCAGCTCGCCCTGAACTTGCAAGCACGCACTCGCTAATGCACACACGGTGCGCAGATGTGCTTACGCGCTCGACAGGCACCCATGCACTTTCATGCATACGAGCGCTTGCACAAATGACGCGGGTACATTCACCCACTCACGCACGCCCACGCGTGCAGCACGCACACACTTGCACGCTGGCACGTAGGCCCACACGTGCCCAAACGCACACGCCAGACGCACGCACACGCACGACATGCACACCCACACTTGCGCTCACACCCCATCACCCTCTTGCCATGCACTCCCACCTACCTACCCACAAACGCATACACGCACGCGCGTACGCGCACATGCCAACACGCGCCCGGGCAGGCACCCGCGCACACATGCAAACACACACACACAGACACACAAACACCTGCATGCACGCATGTACGCATGTTTGCAGGCACAAAGGCACGCACGGACGCACGCACGCACGCACACCCGCATGCACGTACGCACACGCGCACGCACTTGGATGTTGTTCCTTTTGCCATTTGTTGAAGTAGCTGAGTGGCTGGTGTTGCCATTCGCATGGATGGCATTTCCGATGCTGGGGTATATGCTGGTGAAGGGATGTTGCCCATTTTGTTGGCCACTGTGGTTGAAAGTGTTGTCAGGAAGCCCTCCTGATCTGAATGTGTTTTGTCCTGCTGCACCCAACCATGAAGTGTTGTGTTTGTTGAGGCACAGGCATGCAGTTGCACGCGCGCACTCGGACAAGCAGATTCACACGCGCTTGTACGCGCACACACACACACCACCACCACCACCACCACCACCACCACCGCAGCAGCAGCAGCAGCAGCAGCAGCAGCAGCAGCAGCAGCAGAAGCAGCAGCAGCAGCAGCAGCAGCAACAAACAACAAACAACAAACAACAAACAACAAACAACAAACAACAATCAACAAACAACAAACAACAAACAACAAACAGCAAACAGCAAATAGCAAACAGCAAACAGCAAACAACAAACAACAGCAACAATCAACGAGCAACAAGTAATACGCAAGGACAAGGGCCATGACAATGACGACCTTGCTTCTGCACAGGGCTGTCGTGAGGTGCCAACCATGCTCCAAGCATCGCAGATGCCAAAGTGCCGAGCTTGTGGCAGCAACTGCGCATTCAACGACGCACCACAATGAGGTCCGTGGAAGAAGCAGAGGCTTTAGTGCGCTCAACTTTCGGAGAGATGGCAACGTGCACTACTTGGCATTACATCCAGCTTCGTCGCTGGGTTATTTGCCGGCGAATGCCCTGAGTTGACACATTTCTCCACTGGTGGTCGTGGCAGGTGCACTGTTCTAAAACAATGGAGTATGTTCAGAGTGCTGCGCGTCTTCGAGAACTCAGGAGGAGCAAGATCAAGCAAATCGCGGCAAATCTATTTCAGCATGTTTGCTGCCCAGTTTGCATCGTTTGCATTGAGCACGTAGCAAGCTTGTCCACATGCTGCCTGCGGCCGCGACAGGCCGCAAAGCCACCAAGTGAAGACAGCAGACAGAAGTCTGTTGTTCGAAGTCAGGACGCACAACTTGAATGTGACAAGGGGCATGCGTGGCCAAAGTAAGCGTGCCGCTTCAGAAAATCGTCAAACCAAAACAACAAATGGACATTCCGAAAGGAGCTCGAGTTTATCCGGATGAGCCGTCAAGAGGTGGAGCCACCAAACCTCGTGCGCACCATGTACAGGCAGGGAGCCTTCGAATCTGTCCCCGTGCGACAAATTCAGTACAACTGGAAGCGGCAGGCAGATGCTGCCGGTTGTTTTCAATCTTCACTTTGCTTGATGCACAGGCTTTTTCAGGAGGAGCTCATCAATAGGACGCCGAAGGAGGCGGCAATCTAGCAGGTGCCTACAGGGTCTCGGATTTAGGCTGGGGCATCGCTCGCGATGCAAGTAGACATTAGGCCGAGTATTGTTTCACTTTACGATGGCTGTGCCATAGGCAAGGCCAGGCTTTGGGTGCTGCCTTGCAAACGAGTTGTCAGCCCAAGATTTGTTGCATGACAGGCCCTTTCCTTGGCTTGGCAAGGCATCACCCCTCTCACTTGCCTCTATGAATTCCGGAGCTATTTGCATGACAACCCAAAATGGATTTGGAAAGAGTGCATTGGCAACAGCACTTGGGGTTGCAATGCACCAATGTTCGAAGGCCTTGCTCAGCAACCATGGCGGAGAAAAACAAGTAAAAGCCCAAGTAAGCCGCACAAGCCCAGCAGCACCTGCATGCGTCTTTTGGGCAGCTTGCATTGCTAGCCAGCTACCCGCTTAACTTGCCAACTCGGGGTTCTGGCAGCCCAGCCATTCAGATACCAATCATTTTTTGTTCAGCCTCTCAGCTACGGCACTTATCCTGACTGCAAACTTGTAGTGCCACCCATTGAAACGGCCTGCATGGAGCAAAGCTTTGAATGCCGGAACTGATTGCAGGAGAAGTCTTTGCCAGGTTTTGAATGCTGAGTACTCACTACTCGAGCTGCATTGAAGCACTTAATGAACAGTGGCCCCTTGCGGCCTCCAGGCATTCAACCAAGCAATCTGTTCAGACAGATTTTATCAGATCGTCTCCACTGCAAGGGGGCAGCCTTCGTTTCCTTTGCTGCCGCATCTCGGGAACTTGGTGTGCATGTGATTGTGTGTGGGTGTGCGTGTGTGTGTGTGTGTGTGTGTGTGGATGTGTGTGTGTGTGGATGCGCGTGAGCGTGCGCGTCCGCGTCCGCGTGTGCGTGCGCGTGTGCGTGCGCGTGTGTGCGTGCACGCGTGTGCGTGCGCGTGCGCGCGTGCGTGTGCGCTTGAGAGGGTCTGACTGCATTGCCGCTCACGTTCCATCATTGCTGACACTCGGACTTGAGCTTCTTTGATCACTCTGTAGAAGTGTTTTGCAAGTTGTACTGACAAGCGTTGCGGCCAGTTGCAGGTGCCATGTCCTGTTGATTTTTCTTCCCATCAACTTTCATACCATATAGCCACGGAGAATAGGCGAACTGTCGAAGAAAAAAAAGTAAGCTTGTGCAACAAGCCAAAGCGCAAAAAGCATGCAATCATATGCGATGTATAGGCACAGACAAACTGAAACAGAGACAGGCACAGGGAGAGAGACAGAGAGAAAGAGAGAGACAGAGAGACGCAGAGAGAGCGAGACAGAGAGACAGAGAGAGAGAGAGAGGGAGACACTGAGAGAGAGAGAGAGAGAGAGAAACAAACAAACCCACAGAGAGAGACCTACAGAGACCCACGCAGAGCACCACATAGAAAGATGCACTGAAAAGCATGCAATGCACACAGAACACTGGAGACAAACAGACAGACGGAAAACACTCGGACAGAGAGACACCCAAAAGGCACTGGATAGTGGCCTGCGCCCAGAGGCGCGATCGCGCACACATGCAGGTGCCCACAGGGAAGCAGGCAAGCTCAGCGCTCATGCAGGAAAGGCAGGCACGAACGCACAAATAGCAAACAAGTTTTAGGGCAAAGACAGGCAGACACAGACACACAGAGACACACCGACACACAGAAACGCAGACATACAAACATATAGACATACGGGCACAGACAAAGAACAGACACGGGATACGGACAAACAGATTCATAGACAAACAGGCACAGAGACAGGCGCATTTTCACATTGAAGCACGAACCCTCCAGTTGGGCCTGCAGGCTGCATTTTGTGAAAGTTGCAGCTTTTTGTTGAACTACGCTGTTGAAGCCTGCCTGTTTTGCTGACACATCAAAACACCTTGCGCCTACTGTCGCACTACTGTCGCAGAAGTGCCCTGCAGGCCAGCGTGCCCACCGCTGTCGCCTGAAGCCAGTTGGCAGCATATTGTTGACTTCGAGTGCTGTTATGGCGCACCTTTTCATACAGTCGGACATGGTCATGTGGAGGTATGTACGCATTTTTGTCAACAATTATTTGGTTTGTCGACCATTGACCCCAATGAAACTGTGTTCATCAGATCCACGCAGTCACCAGTGCTGACAGGTTCATGGAGTATTTGGGATGGACTCTGACGACCTTGCGGCTTTCTTGGTTGCTGGCCCGCGAGGGAGCGGCAAATCATTCCTGTGCACTGTCCTCGCACACTTGCTCAAGGGTCAGTGCGTCAGCCAAGATGAGGCTATTAGCTCTCAGGGGCTGAGCAAGGAGCTATTGTTCCTGCAGCTGGTACAGTCCAAGGCCGCCCGGCCGAGCATAAGACACCTTTTTATAGATCTGGCGAGCGCTTCGCACACGGCAGTAGCCGAAGCAGTGTTTGCTGGCTTCAAGGCAAGAAAGTCTGGAAGTGTGAAGCTGGCGGCGATAAATCTCACTGACAAAGAAGACCTGACGGGAGAACTTTGCTTTTCTCGCATTATGAAGAGATCATTGCGGCACATTGGAATAATACCACAAGCGGCTCACATAAGAGCAGTCTTGGAAACGGCTCGAGCAGAGCCACAGCTTCAGGATATGGAATTTGATGTAACGGCTGATCTTGACATGCGAATGTCACCCACCTCCATGGCGGCCAATGCATTACAACAGCTGTTGCCAGTAACAGGCCAAACCAGTTTGCCAGCAATTTCCTCAGAGAAACTATGCCAGGCGGTGGCAATGGCGGAAGCATGCGAGCAGGATTTTGCTAAGAGATGGGTCACGCTGTATTGGGTTGTAGAGCTTGAGCCATCCGTCGATTTGTGGGGCTTGGAAGCTCTGGCCGATTTTCTCGCACAAGCAAAGCATGCAGTACAGACACAGCACCCCGGGGTGGTGCAAGCAGTAGAGCCTCATGTCACGCTTAGTTGGGAGGAGTGCAATCCTCAGCTTGAGAAATGCGAAGGCGAGGATATGGCGATGACAGTTCACAGCCTGTGCTACGATGTCCTGTTGGGCCTTATAGCCTTGAAGGTGTCCCTAGACCACGCGTCACTTTGCCAAAACCCACACCCCCACATCACAGTTGCGAAGCTGCCGGGCGTGGCCGCAAAGCAGTCAAACGACCTTTTGCTGCGAGAGAGCCGTGGTGATACCCGAATCACGACTCTGGAGCTCCCAAGCCCGGTTGAAGTCAAGGGCACTATCCAGCGCCGTTTGGATTGTGAATCGATGGCCGCTGCCACAGCTGCTCTGGCTACAACACTGCCCAGAGGGAACCCACTTTGTGAGTTCGGACTTGTCGCAACTCCATTTGCGTTTGATGTTTGGGCAGAGGTCAATTCTGAGATCACGATATCGGCATGCTTGGCTGACTTGGGGGCCCTTGTGTCACAGCCGCTGCTGCATTGCAAGTGGCCACCGCCTTTGCGGGGCAAGCTCTGGCTTACCTTCCATGAGAAGCCGCTGTCCGCGAGAAGTATCTCATTGCTTGACACCCTCGAAAGCAAAGGGAGCGTGTCAGCAGTACATGTGGCCATCGCCTACTTTTACAGTTCCGAAAATATTTTGCAGAAAACAGAATCAAAGATGCAGCGCGATTTGGAGGAGCGGTTATCTGGTCGAGTTGCTGCAGCTTTGCTCCATGCCCGGCAAGCGCCTCTTTTGCAGCGACGCCTTGGACAGACTAGAAGCCCCTTGCCTGGTGGGTCATTCCAATCCAACATGATGTGAGGGAGGGCCCCACTTGGGTTTGCTTTGCCATTCTTGCTTGTCCCCAAGCGTTTGTGTGCTGGTGGGTTGGGTTGGGTTGTGTTGGGTTGGGTTGGGTTCTGTTGGGTTGTGTTGGGTTGTGTTGGGTTGGGTTGTGTTGGGTTGGGTTGGGTCGTGTTGGGTTTTGTTGGGTTGGGTTGTGTTGTGTTGGGTTGTGTTGGGTTGTGTTGGGTTGTGTTGGGTTGGGTTGGGTTGTGTTGTGTTCGGTGGGGTGCAGTTTTGTTGGGTTGTGTTGGGTTGTGTTGGGTTGGCTGGTTGTGTTGAGCTGCGTTGGGTTGTGTTGTGTTGGGTTGGGTCCGGGTTTGTCGGGTTGGTTGGGTTAGGTTGGGTTAGGTTGGGTCGGGTTAGGTTGGGTTGGGTTGTGTTGGGTTGTGTTTGGTTCTGTTGCGTTGTGTTGGGTTTTGTTTGGTTGGGTTCGGTTGGGTTGGGCTGTGTCAGCCCACCTCCATGGCTAGGTCGCCAGGCGAGTGGCGAATGAATTGGCATTTGGAATGCGACAGAAGCACGTTGTTGGTTGGGGTGCCTATGTTTGCTTGCCTGCCCGCCCGCCATCACCCGCCTGCCTGCCTGCGCGTTGATCTTTCTGTTTCATTCCTCGTGTTTGTTGTAAGCTGAAGAGGGCTAGGAGCACATCGGAAATCACAACCTGCTCAGGTTTTTGTTTGCGGTGCTTCACAGCGGGAGCTGGCGCGGACCTGCCAACATTGCAAAAAGCATTGGCAGCAGTTATCACTGCCTCGCTTGGATGGGTGTTGGATGATCAAGCAGAGCTGAAGCTCAATGCCTACTTTCAGGATGACTGGATTTTGCTTGGCTTCAAGGCTCTTCCTGCAGAGTGCTCGCTCCAAGCTTGCCAGGAGCATAGCCCAGCTGGTGATGGCTGTGCCTCTCCTGAGCTCGTGTCAGCTTCCAACGCGTCAGTGATGCAAGCACTGGGCGCAGCCCTGCCCCCAGCCAGCGAGTCGCAAGGGCTAGTGAAGATCGACGGTGGTTTCTTGCAGGGAGGAGGTCAGATAGTTCTTTGCGCTGCAACCTACGCGGCCCTTCTTGGCGCGGCAGTTGATATTGATCACGTTCGAGGGTGTTGCAGCGATGCAGGGTTGAAGCAGAGGCACATTGCAGTTCTGGAAGGCTTGCGGAAGTTGGCAGGCGGGAGCATCCATGCAGAGATAGAGGGCACTGTTGTCGCCTTCCGTCCAGGCACAGGGACTTGCGATATTGACTCGAACTCCTTTGTTGTTGATACTGGCACGTCTGCATTGACCGAAGCTGTGCAAGCCCTGTTGCCAATTATGCTTGCTCGTTCTCACGCTATTGGGGGCTCTGAAGTCGAGGTTATTTTCAAAGGTGGCACCAACGTTTGTCAGCTGAATCACGCGGGACTATTTGAAGTGGCCCCACAGGTGGAGTTTCTACAAATGGTTGTTTTTCCAATGTTGAGACGGTTATTTGGTGTATCTCTTGGGTTGCAAGTGCGAAGGAGGGGTTTCTCGCAAGGAGGGGGTGAGGTGGCCGTGCGTGCCTCCACCTGCCAATGGCCGCTGCATTGTTGTGAGCTGCTCAGCCAGGGGACCGTTGCAAGCATATCTGGTGCCGCATACAGTTCAGCAGGAATTCCTAAGAATGTGCTTGGACGAATGATGAAAGGCCAACTGCGCAAAAGAGAAGCTGGAGCAGAATTGTTCTTGAACGAGCGCTATCCCGCCACACCCTGCCATTTCAACTGTAAGGGTGGCATTCCAAGTGCTCATGGAGCTGATGCTTGTGGCTTGGTGGTGGCAATT
>CAUJNA010000559.1:109664-122164 GCA_963377175.1 Effrenium voratum | reverse complement strand
AGATAGATTGGATTTGCATCCCAGTCCAACCCCAAGCAAACGATCAAGGTCAAATTCGACTGGATCACATAGGGCAAGGGGGATGGATCGAGAAACTGCCCACAGGGGTAACCCCAATACGCGGGACTCAGGACGCGGTCGATCAGGTGATCCAGCGTCGATCATTGGTAGAGACCCGTTGAACGCGGGCACACTCGTTAACGTGCTTGATGGGATCGAAGCGTTCCAGGAGGAATTTAATAGGTCAAATGGCTTGAACGCACAAGGTGTTCGCCCTACGCCCAACGCGGCTTCCATTTTCGCTCTGGACAACATGGACGGAACCAATGTTCCGATAGAATCTGAGTCTATGATGGCATCAAGTTCTAGTCGCAATCATACCATCAGTAATGCGACTGATATTGAATCAATGTCTGAGTCTAGAGTGTCCAATGCGACCGACTTGAATGACATTGTTATTGCTGACTCGAGACCTGATGTTCCTATGCGAACGGACAGGCCTGTTGTTCCTAAACTGTCCGTAGCCAAAGGCCTGGGCATGACGCAACCCTCTGCGGTTCGTGATGCTAGGAGATCTGCTCCGTATCAGAGTCAATCTCCTAATCGGAGTGAGTTCCCACGGCTATCAACGGCCGTGCAGGATGATTTCAGAACTCCTCCGAGATCTAATCCAATCAGGTTGATTTGTCCACTCCTCGAGATCGCGGATCAGTACTTGGTCCTGCGAGTGAGGAGCAACCCAACGAGGTTGTTGATCTTGTGACAGCCCTTGAAAGAGGGAGAGTAGACTCTTCCGTAAGTGCGATTATTCATCGCCTGGTTGCTCAGGTCGAGGACCTTGGGCGTAGGAATGATAGAAGTGATCAATGCATCAAGCAACTCTCCACTGAGGTTAACTCGTGGAGGGCCAAATACGACCAATGCGTCCATGTGAGTAGCACGTGTACGCAGGCTGCAAACGCGGCCATGCAGATGTCACAAGGGACTAAGGACATCGTGACCGAGCTTGGCCAACGCGTCAAGATCGTTTCCAATCGCATGATAAGGATAGGCGATGCCCTAAATGAGCGAGCCAGCTATGATGATGTTGCTCGCTCCATCACCCAGGTTCAAACTGTTTTTGAATCTCTTTCTGATCGTGTAACCGGGCTTATAGCTCGTGTTGATATGATCGAGAGATCTCTAGTGGAGAGCCAATCCAACCATCCTGCAATTGGTGGAGTAAACCTCAAAATCGAGGACTTGTCCACTAGGGTACGTAAGATTGATGGGATGATGCAAGATGTCGAACAACGCTGGACAAATGATCGGGACGGCATAAAGTGGGTTAAAGACCAACTTTATGAGACACAAGCCAACCTTGAGATAAAGTCAAGGGACTGCAAATCCTACACGGACAAGCAAAATACTCATAACATGGCCGTTTCGACTACGCTCAACAGTAAGCTCGAGCAAATGCTCGAGGTGCTGGGTAATACGGCCCAGAGAATTAACTCCCTCGAGTCAAGACACTCGAACCAGGCCTCAAGTAGTGGATTGAACGATCACACAGGAGGAAGGCGTGCCGCGTCCCGTACTCCGGATAAGCGGCCACCTCCACCTGGCCCTCCTGATGATCCTCCACCACCTCCTCCTCCAGATTGGCAAAGCCCAGAAGGAGGGGGGAAGAAGAGTGCCGCCGGTGGGAACCCTGGCAACCCTGGTAAACCCAGATGTAAATACGTAGGTGATGGATATAATCATCTCATGGCTGAGTTTCACTGCAAGGGATGTAGAGGTGATATTTGTGAGTATTGCTTCTCGTTTAAAGAGAACCTGTGTGAAGAATGTTCCCGTAACGGACCCCGATGCGGAGTCTGTAGGGAGAGCTCGTTCCTGACCAAGGGAATTGAGTGTCAGTTTTGTAAAACCTACTACTGCACCAGACATTCTGCTGGGCAGGACGACTACAGGAGATTTGGATTTGTCCAGGGTCCCTGTTGTCTTGCGTGCCTTAGGGACGAAACTAGGAGAAGAAGGGATCCCGATGGTAACCGTGTCAGGAATAGATCGCCTGGAGGCGTACCTGAGACGAACCCGACGCGGTCGTTCTCGCCGCCTCTGCGGCCACCCGTTGACAGATTCCGTGACACTCCAACCGCGGTTCAACCTAACGCGGCTGACCTTCAGAGTCCTCCGAAGGCAACGCAATCCGTGCCCCTGGATAAACGTGAAACCGGATATTATCCAGGATTTGATCCCAACGGTACAAGGCCGAAGGATTCTTCAGGCCTTGAGCCGCCGACCATGCGTGGCCCCGATCCTCCTGACAAGAAATGTCGGATGTGTGATCGGGATATTCCTGACCCCAGCAAAATTGAGGAATGTAAGATATGCATGAAAAGGGCATGTGAGATTTGCATTCCGAAGGCTACTCGCCTTTGCCCGGTATGTGCATTATCAATCGGTAGTTCTCAGGTTCCACAGCATCTTTTCGGAACTGGTGGCGGCGGGTACAGTAGCCACCATGATCCGAACTGTACAGCTGCGACTAAGTGCATTCCCATAGACCTCCCGCCAGAGCCCGACGCGGCTGGGCTGAGGGTATGGATAGCCAATATGAAGGAAGCTGTTAGCAATGCCTACAGCTATGATGGACTTTACGTCATCAATTGGCTAACTGAAGTCGAGAAGGCAAAGACCTTTGATGAGCTGGACGGGGAGTGTAAATACCACATCCTTGAAGCCAGGTTCAATGCAGCCATTCGGAAGTGCATCAAGACTGTTGCAATTATCGATAAGATTAATCGTCTCACCGAAGCCGCTCAACGCTCCAACAATCGCATCAAGAGTAGGCAGATCCTGTGGCTCTTATACGACCACTTAAGGACTGCGAACATCGGAGAGCAATCGTTCAGGATAATCGAGCTCTCAAACTTGCGACGCAGTGTGTCATCTTTCTATACCGAAGAGGAGCGACTTGAAAGGTTCATCGCGAAGTGGGATCACATCCTTGCGGGTCTCGATGAACCGCTGACCGAACAGGTAAAGCGGTCGCTATTCAGTGAGAAGGTTAGACACCTCAACTGTTTGGCTCATGATATCAGGGAATGGGATAGGAACATATCCAACCCTGATGTTTGTAGCTATGAATGGCTTCGTGCTCGTTGTAAGAACGAAATTGACCGCTGGAGGGTTCGTAAGAATCAGGTCAATATGCACAAAGACTTTTACGAACGATCTCAGTCCAGGGACAGAGCCCAGAAACCTGGTGCTCCTGGTCCTCCCGTTAGGAGACGATCTCCTTTTGGAGATTCCCATAGGCCTAATCGGCCCCCTAGTGATCCGAGGAAGAGGACCGGTAATACCCCTAGTCCTCATCGAAGGGACAGGTACTCTCCCAGGAATCGGGAGCAGGACAAGCGGCGTACGCCTAGCCCTAGGGGCGAGCCCCCAAGGAGGCCCAGATCTACGTCGCCCGGCGCTCCTGCGATTGATGCATGTAGGGACTTCGCGCGTGGATACTGTTCGCGCGGGCAAGAGTGCAAATTCGCACACACAAGAACTGGGAGTTCCGATGCGAAACGCAAGGAGCGTCCTCCCCTGATTCCAGGATATTGCGCCCAATGGGTTTCCTATGGAAAGTGCATGAGGGATAAGTGTGATTACAAGCATGCAAAGCCACCTGAGCATTTGCTGAAAGAGGCGAAGCAACACACTGCGGCCCCAGCGACCGAGTCTGCCGACGCGCAAGCCGAGTCTGCTGAACCTACTACCACTGCTGACGACAGGACGTATAGTCCTGCACCTGATTTGTCAGCGGGTTTTTGAGAGGGGCGGGCCGTCACCCTCAGGCTATAGGGCTTGTTGCCTGCCCTGCTCATCCCATAGCCAAGGCATTTGAAGAGTATAGAGCTCGGTTTCAACGCCCTGAAGGGACAATGGAATGGTCAGTGACCACTATTGGCGCTCGTACACTGCAAGGAACGTGTCCGGGCGGCCCGAATATCAGAGCTGTAATTCGCAGGCGAACGATTCGTCTCTCGGACAACGCTCTGATTGATGATGTCGATTTGAGTGTACCGACTCGCAAATCCGTTTTATTCAGACGGATTCCTGGGCCAATTGACATTAGGACGGATTTCTATTACCTGCCCGGTAAGTGCGGCCAGTATAACTCTGAGCTCGCGAGGGCAGTGAGGATTAAGCTCACTACTCGCAGGCTGAGTTTCAATGACAATGCTGAAATTCAGCAAGTTGAGAATATAAGGACACGTGACGAGCCTAGGCCGATCACGAATCGGCGGTCGCATTCTCACCCCATTCACCCGGATAGGTTGCGTCACCCTCCCGAGGTAATTGCGATGTCCGAGGAAAATGCTAGAATCCTAGTTGCCACTACTAGACAGATTGTACAGTTGCAATTAGGTGAGTATGTGCCTGATAATAGGTGGGCTCGTCGCCCTCGAATGATCAGGGAAAATGTTCCTGATCAGATGCCTGCTATGCCTGGCCCACAAATCGAAATCCGGTGGCGTGCTGACACTGGGTGTCCTTTCGACTTGGTTGGGATGCACGACATTCCCGCGCAGGATCATCGCCACATCAAGAATGGGCGAACCAACATTCCTTGCAAACCGCAAATGGTGTTGCTGGGACTCAAGGTAGAGTTGATGCAACTGTTGAGTCACTTGACGAGGATATTGAAGCCTTCGTCATGGATAATACACCCTCGATTGTATCGATAGGGCGTAGGTGCGTGGATTTTGGATACAGTTTCCGGTGGGATGCTTTTGAGACGCCCGTTCTCATCTGCCCATCCGGGAGAACTGTCAAGCTCGACGTTATAAACAACGTCCCATACCTGCCTAAAGGGCCGGTTATGTTTGGAGCCCCGAACTTGGATGCATGTCCTGCGATACCGGCAATGCCCGGTCCAGTAATTGCCATGAACGACTCACTGTACCCTGCAGCTCCCTCCGAGGCCGACGCGCCTGACGAGGGGGGTGAAGTTGTTGAAATCAAACACCCTGAGGGCTACAGGACCGAAGCCCAGTTACGTGCTGAAGCTAAAACGCTTCAACACATGATGTCACATTTGCCAAAGAATCCTTTTTGCCCACATTGCCAACGCGCAAAGATGGAGAACGTGCGTTTGCACCGCCGGGGCGGTGCCGACGCGCATGAATGCACGAAATTCGGTGATATTGTCACTGTTGACACGATGGTGTTACACGGTTTAAAGGACCGTGGTGTGAATGGTGAAACAGACGCAGTCGTGTTTTACGATCTTGCGACCAAGTACATAGATGTACTCCCTGTTTTTAGTCGCTCTGTACCTAATACGGTAGAAGCCTTTCACAAGTTTATGGGTCCCGAACCCAAGATTGGTCTGTTATACTCGGACCAAGCTAGAGAGTTTCTTGCGGCTACTCGCCGAATGGCTTGGGTGCATCACATGTCCACACCCGGAATGCCAAAGACGAATGGCATCATTGAAAACAAAGTGAAGCTAGTTCTGCATGGAGCAAGAGTACTCCTCAGACAAGCCGGCTTATCGCCCAAATGGTGGCCATTTGCCGTTCGCGCATTTTGCGCGGCCAGAAATCTCGAAAATCGAGGTGAAGGAACCGCATGGGGAAAGAGAAACGATGACAGGGATTTTCCCGGTCAACTCATCCCATTCGGATGTCTTGTTGATTTCAAGCCCATCGCGCCAAAACCGCGTAGGCTCGAAAAGGGGGGGCTCAAAAACGCCTCCGAACGGGACGACCATCACAAAGCTGATGAAGTTCCTACAAAAGATCACTGGATCTTCGATGAAGAATCTGGCAAACTCGTCAGAGTGCACATTGAACCAAGGACCAAGCTGTTCAAAGCTGACAGCGTTGACGCTCCAATCGAGCATATTCGTCTCACCGCTGACCGTGATACATGGGTTCAGTACGATGAGGAAAACGGAGAAATGATTCACTCCGTTGACTGGAGATACGGTCCGGATTCCACCAAGGAGCTAAAAGCTCCGTGGACTGGCGAGACATATTTCACTGTAAAGCCAAAAGAGTTTGACCCTCTTGAGGACTCTGATTACGAGCCCGAAGGAGATGATGAACTAGCTGATGATTCAGGGCCGTCCGATCACGGAGAGGACGAGTACAGCAACGTGCCCGCTATGCCGGCACAGAAGATTGACCCTGCATCTAAAGCGCCCAAATTCGGGCCAGTGTCAAAGCCTGGAATTTTCCTGGGTTATAGACTTAGAGCCCGGTGGTCAGTGGAAGGGCGACTACTACGTTGCCGATCTTGAACACTTTAGGAACGGATTTTCCCGACCCAGTGTTCATCAAGTCAAAAGAATATGGCGGAACCCCGAAGAGGGATACGTCTTTCCCATGTTGGCCGCCTATGAGCGTTTGACTAGGGAGGTCCAGCTCCTAGATACTGGAGAAGGAAAGGGTCTTCCCAAAGCGGATGCTCCTATCGAACCGGACAGCCAGCTCAATGCCGATGGTCCGGGTTCTGATCATCCTAACGATGACAGTAGCGATCCTGCTGTTGACTCTGAAGCACCTGCTGATGTTCCTGAAAGGGACCACTGGGTGCGTGATGAAGAGTCTAGATCCTGGCACAGACATCATGTCGATGCTAGGCAAGCCTTTTTCGGGGATGATAGATCTCCACTGCCTCCTGGAGGCCCGTCTCAAGCGGACGTGGATGATTTTCGTGTAACTCATCTGAAGTACATTGACTCTACGCAACAGTGTATCCGTGATGACAGGAGAATCCTGAACCCTGGACACCGAGTCAGAACCCAAAAGTTCTGGACTGGTGTGACCATTCTGTATGATAAAGGGCATGCTCCTTCTAGGGCTCCGAGGGTCACTCTGACCAAGTTTAAAGATAGGCTAGACAAAGTCAAAGACCTCGATGCAGGTGAGCCTAAAGCCCACACCTTACACGGTGATGAGCTTGATTATGAGCAGAAGGAGGAAAGAAAGGAGAGGTCCTATTCTGGATCTGGTAAACCCAACTCCATTTCTTCTACTGACTGGAAAGGTATGTCCGTCGGTATGCGAAGGATATACATCGAGGCTGAAAGGGAGGAAGCTCTGAAACGAGCGCGTGCTGGCGAAGCCGCACCCTCCAAGCCAGCTGGACCCGCTTTGATAAAGCGGAGATTGTTGATAGAATTTGCATGCGAACCTGACTCTAAGCTCTCCGCCACAATGCTGGAACAGGGGGGTGACGCGATTCGCGTACACAAAGAGTCGTTCGACATTTTAAAGAATAAGGATATGACCAGATTGATTGAGATAGTCGATCAGAATCCTGGTTGTGACTTATGGGGCTCGATCCCGTGCGGACCGTGGAGTACTTGGCAGTATGTTAATTTGTCTCAGTACGGCCCCGAGTTCGCAGTAGAGCTCAATGAAGCTAGACGAACGTCGATGGTCATGTTTGCTGCTTTCCTTCGTATCGCCAAACGCGTGCGTTTTAAGGGAGGTAGAATTGCATTCGAGTGGCCGAGGCATTGCCTTGGTTGGAAACAGCCATTTATGAGGCGTCTAATCGACGATCCCGACATCAGGTGTGTCGATGTTGACGGTTGCGACTTTGGAATGCAAACGTCCGATGGTGTTCCCATCAGGAAGCAGTGGCGGATCGCCACTTCTTGCCCTGAACTAGCCAACGAGCTACGAGGGCGCACGTGCAGCCACGAAATAGGCTATCCTCACGCCAGGATCGAGGGAAGCCTTACGCCCTTGACTGCGCGATACCCCATTAAAATGTGTAAAGCCGTAATTAAAGGTCTTTACGGGCACAAGCCCTATGCGGCTGCCCCTGCTACCTTGAGCGAGGAGGACGACGCTCCTGCTGCGCCTGTTGAGGTAACGGAGGCCGATCCGTGTGCATGGAGACGAGACAAGGATGCCTTGCTCGTCCACATGTTGAACAGTTATGCAACTCTCCCTACTCGGCAAACGCCTGGCTCTGCGGGCTTAGATTTAAGCTCGTGCGATGAAATCATCGTTCCCGCTAAGGGAAGTGCTCTTGTGCAAACTGGATGCGCCTTTACTTTCCCAAGCGGAGTTTACGGCCGCATCGCACCGAGATCGGGTCTGGCAGTCAAGCACATGCTAGACGTAGGTGCAGGAGTAATTGACCCTGATTTCTCAGGAGAAGTGAGAGTGATGCTTTTCAATCACTCTGACTATGAGTTTCGAGTTCGACCTGGAGACAGGATCGCTCAACTCATACTCGAGAAAGTCATGATTGTTGATGCTAAGATCACCGTCAAACAACCCGACGTAACCGTCAGGGGGGTTAATGGCTTCGGCAGTACCGGCGGGTACCCTGCTGGTCCCGCCATAGGGTTAAATGGAGATCCTGTTCCGCCGATGCCCAGATCGAACAAGGCTTCTGGGCATCAACCCAACTTACAGGGCATACCAAATTTTACGCTTGTGTAAGCGCTGGCCCAGGATGGACGATGCTGAACGATGCGCAGCCAGTAGCTTCTCTCGAGTGGATGCCCAGTTGGGATGTTGATGAGTTGAGAGCAGCATATGGAAGGTTGTTGCCGAAGGAGCAAAACGGCAAGACAGTCCATTTTTAGAAGAATTCTTGACACATGTGTGGAGCAAAGAATCATGAACTCTGAGGATGATCCTAACAGAAGTACGTGCTGATATATGTTTGAGGGATGCCAGAGGATCAGGCAAACCCATTGGCCATGCTTTTCCAGCTTACCTCATGCCTGGCAAACAATGGCTGCAGGCAAGATGTGATGCATACAGCCTGTTGTTTGTCATTGCTACCCTTCCCCTAAGGCCCCTGGGATTTGCACCAGTTTTTGCTATTGTCCTATTTATACGGTGGTGTCTTCCTAAAGATCAATGGCCGCAAGCATGGGTAGATGCTGGCTATGACGATCCGGTCTGTCCGTTGATTCTTGCACTATACGGGCATCCTGATGCCGGCACGTTCTGGGAAAAGCATTGCGAAGCAAGGCTTATTGAGGTCGGTTTTATCCGTGTCCCGGAATGGCCGAGTGTGTTTTATCACCCTAAGTATAAGCTTTTTCTTGTGGTTTATGTTGATGATTTCAAGATGGGTGGCCCATCCGCTAACCTATCGATCGGATGGGACCTCATTGGTCGGGTAATTACTATGGAACCGCCGGGTACCCTCAAGCGGTATCTGGGCTGCGAGCATGAGTTTGCTGCAGCAGATGTACAGGGTTTCTTCGACCCTCGTACTGCCTGGACTGTGGATCATCCACCATCCAAAGAGATGCCTGACATTCGTTTCGGAGAGAAACGACTTCGAGCTGACGAGGTCAAATTCGACCCGGCTCGGGTGAAGATCATCAAATATAACGAAGCGTGCTTCATGGAAGCATGCGTTGACAGGTACAAGGAGCTATGCCTCCCCAAGTACCCTAGACCTCTGGTGAAGGCTGAGACGCCTTTTCTGGATGAAAGTAAACCGGAGTTCGATGAGAATCCCATCAACCCGGAGGCAGATCAGCTGTTTGGGCAGCCATCTCCTTGCCCGACAGACGTGATTGCCGAACAGCCCGGTGTACTAGGCGACGCCGCGGCTGCAGTTCTAATGAACATTTTGTATGGAGCTAGAATGGGTCGATACGACCTAATTAGACCTGTACAGGCCTTGGCCAGTCGGATCACTAAGTGGAATCGACTGTGCGACAAGAAGCTTCATAGGATTGTTTCCTATATCAACTCGACGTTAGACCTACACCTATACGGGTGGGTCTGCGATAAGCCTAGTGACATCGAAATCGTCGCTTACTGCGATGCCGATCTCGCTGGAGATCGTACCGATTCCAAGAGTACATCTGGTGTCCTTATTTGCCTAGTCGGCCCAAGGACATATGTTCCCATTACCGCAGTTAGCAAGAAGCAAACTTCGGTATCCAAATCGACTCCCGAAGCGGAGATCGTTGCACTAGATCATGGCGTGGCCAAGGAAGGCATGCCACTTGCACAGCTTTGGCAGTTTGCTATCGGTCAAGGCACCGGTAAGCCTGTCACGGTGAATTGTATGGAAGATAATGAGGCCGCATGCCGCATCATTATCACTGGGACCAACCCAAACATGCGATATATGTCGCGTACTCAGCGAATCGACATTAGTTGGCTCAATGAAGTCTACAATGAACAGATTTTTCGTTTCGTAGCATGTCCATCGCATTATCAAGGCGCGGACATTCTCACCAAAGCGTGCGTAGACAAGGTGACATGGGGTAGGAATTTGCAGACATTAGGAATGTTTAATCCAGGATTCCTGGAGAAATTCATTAGCCATCCCACCCTCCCTGTCGTAAAGCCTGCTGCACCTGTTCTCCCCCCAATTAGGGGGGTACGCATGGAAACCGATCAAAATTCATTTTTCAACAAATTCATCCAGCTAGCTGAATCCAGCTACATGGTTTTTGACATAGTTGAGGATCGATCAAATGTTTGCGATGCGCGAAACATTTTCGTCGATTCTGAGCTTGGCATAACGCCTGAACCTCAGTTTGGAAGATGGCTTACCTACTTTGTTAGACCGGCCAATCTTTGCCCTGTTATCCCTAGACGGGGTACAATTGAAGGCTCCAGACCCAACATTTTATTGTGTAGATATAGCAGTTTGATCGATGCATCCACGCGAGGGAATTGGAGCAAGATCAGGCGCGCACGTGACCAGGTAGAGCAGTGCCAATCATGTCTAAACGACTTAATTGAGCACGCGCTGAGCACGGAGTTTTCCGTAGGCATTTTCATACAGCCAAATACCTGGATTGCTAATCGCGATGTTCTTGTCAAGCTTGGCGTAAACCGCTATAGCCGTGTTGTACACTATTGCTCATGTCTCGTAAATAAAGATCATGTGCATGCATTGACATTAATTTGTATTTCACGGCATGTGAACTCTTTCCCAGTTTTCAAATGCAACAGGATGTATCGCACTACACGTGTTGATCCTCTTGTGCATGACTTAGTTGTAAAATATGCGACCCGCGCTGCTCTTCAATCAGCCTTGAACTAAGTAGGCTTGATGGACATCATTCACAACAGCATTAGTCATGCTGCAATAGCTAACGCAAATTCGCGACATCAGTTTAGGCACATTCGCCTCAGTCAGCTAGTTTGTGTTTGTGTCATTTTCCGCCCGGGTGGGCATGTCCATAGGGTAGCCTTGCAGTTTCATGTGTAGTCATGTAGCAGGGTTGTTGTCAATGCACGACTGGTTATCATAGGCACGACCATATTCGGTCTTTTACCAGGGGAAATTGCCCCTTCATTCTGATGGTAACGACACCCAAGGTTTACACACCTTTGGATGTGGTAGGTATCCCCGTTCTTAGGGAACTTTTCATTGTTTTAGTGGTACCCTACCGCTTCCCGGGCGCAAACTCGCGGCAGCGGCTGCATCCGCGGCCGGCGGAGTGGCGGGCGCTGCCCCGCGCTCGAGAGGGTCATCTTTGGCGGCGCGGCAGCAGGCGGACTATATGAACCCGAACTGCGCCTGCAACTTGGGTCCGCTTCCAGCGGAAGCGAAGCACGCAGCCAATGCGCTGTCAGATGAGAGGCCTACTCGGCTATCGGAAAATCTTAGAATTTGCTACCCGCACTTGACGGCAAAGTCCGATCAGTACGGTTTTCGAACCACTGCTGAAACGCAGTTGGTGCAAGTCAAGGACGGTGTCAAGGACCCTCAGGTTGTCGGTGCCTTTTCCGGCATTTTCAACCTACTGGAGGGTTTTGACACGGGTATGATTGAGGACAAGTCTTTCGTCCCGGCCATCAAGAAATACCGCCGCCTACGCGTGGCTGGTATTCTCCAGGCCATGCTTCTAGGTGAGGTGGAGCTGAGTGACCAAAGCGTCTACACGGCTGCCATAATCATCTGTGAGGCAATGCCGCGAGAGCCTGAGCTCCACTGCGAGCCAACTCGGAACTCGCTGATCGAGATGACATTGTCCACCGCCGTTTCACCTTCACTGGTTCCCCGAGGCGGGAACTGGCTGTACGAGATGGCGAAGATCGACTCACGCTGGCAGACCTTTTTCCAAGCGGCAAATAAAAATGTTATTCGCGCCATGCAGGCGGCCGTTGTAAAGGGTAGGAGAGATATGCCCTCGAATGTACAGCCGGCGGGAGCCGAGGAGGCATTCAAGGCCTGGGCATACCAGCGCCCAACTGCCCTTTGTACCCCACCCAAGGCGGTGGTTGGGTATATGAAGGCAATTCATTGCATCTCGGCCGATGCGCTGACAAAGATGCAAACGGTCAATGCACATGCGTTTGAAGTAGGATCCATGTGCAAGGAGATTGAGGCCTTGTGGTGCTCCTATGATGATTTTGTGGATTTCATCACGGAAGAAATAGGGATTCCCCCCACCATTTTTCACCTGATTGACTGGAAACGCGCTAAGCCGCTTACCATGCCGAGCAAGGAAATCGGGGATTGGCACGCCGGTGAACCCGTGCTTGAACGCGACGGGTATC
>CAUJNA010000559.1:97500-109564 GCA_963377175.1 Effrenium voratum | reverse complement strand
CATCTAGAATCAAGTGTGGGATGAGCCAAGTGGAATGGAAAGCTTGACCATGAATAAGATAAGGGGATCAGATCTATTTTTTGATGGGGGAATCTGTTTAGCATTTTTCATGGTCTGGTTATTATTTAGTGCCTCAGGGTTCATGGGGGGTACTCTTGCTGCCAGGGCCAATGTGTTGATGTCTCATCTAGAATCAAGTGTGGGATGAGCCAAGTGGAATGGAAAGCTTGACCATGAATAAAGATAAGAGGATCAGATAAGTAATTCATCAATTCCATGTGATAATTTGAATGAGCAAATCTGATTGGCAGGTGCTGGATGAGAAGCAGGAGGATGCTGGAAACATGAGCCAGCAGGATGAGGCCTGGATTAGTACAAATGAAAGGGAACTGGATGACCCTGAATAAAGATAAGGGGATCAGATCTATTTTTTGATGGGGGAATCTGGTTAGCATTATTCATGGTCTGGTTATTATTTAGTGCCTCAGGGTTCATGGGGGGTACTCTTGCTGCCAGGGTCAATGTGTTTGATTTTGATGGTTTTTTAAAAGGAATTCTAAAAGAAAGGGATCCCATAGATTTGTGGATTTTGGATAACTCTAGAATCAAGTGTGGGATGAGCCAAGTGGAATGGAAAGCTTGACCATGAATAAAGATTAGAGGATCAGATGTATTTTTTGATGGGGGAATCTGGTTAGCATTATTCATGGTCTGGCTATTATTTAGTGCCTCAGGGTTCAGGGGGGGTAATTACCCTTGCTGCCAGGGTCAATGTGTTGATGTCTCATCTAGAATCAAGTGTGGGATGAGCCAAGTGGAATGGAAAGCTTGACCATGAATAAAGATAAGAGGATCACATAAGTAATTCATCAATTCCATGTGATAATTTGAATGAGCAAATCTGATTGGCAGGTGCTGGATGACAAGCAGGAGGATGCTGGAAACATGAGCCAGGAGGATGAGGCCTGGATTCGTACAAATGAAAGGGAACTGGATGACCCTGAATAAAGATACGGGGATCAGATCTATTTTTTGGTGGGGGAATCTGGTTAGCATTATTCATGGTCTGGTTATTATTTAATGCCTCAGGGTTCATGGGGGGTACTCTTGCTGCCAGGGTCAATGCGTTGATTTTGATGGTTTTTTGACAGGAATTTTAAAAGAAAGGGATCCCATAAGTTTGTGGATTTGGGATACGTCTAGACTCAAGTGTGGGATGAGCCAAGTGGAATGGAAAGCTTGACCATGAATAAAGATAAGGGGATCAGATCTATTTTTTGATGGGGGCATCTGGTTAGCATTATTCATGGTCTGGTTATTATTTAGTGCCTCAGGGTTCATGGGGGGGTACCCTTGCTGCCAGGGTCAATGTGTTGATTTTGATGGTGTTTTAAAAGGGAATTTTAAAGAGAGGGAATCCCATAGTTTTGTGGATTTGGGATGCATCTAGAATCAAGTGTGGATGAGCCAAGTGGAATGGAGGCTTGACCTTGAAATAAAGATAAGTGGTCAGAGTCTACTTTTTGATGGGGGAATTCTGGTTATAGCATTATTCATGGTCAGGTTATTATTTAGTGCCTCGGGGTTCAGGGGGGGTACTAGGGTTCAGGGGGGGTTCTCTTGCTGCCAGGGTCATGTGGTGATTTTTGTTGGTTTTTAAAAGGATTTTAAAGAAAGGGATCCCATAAGTTTGGGGATTTGGGATACATCTAGAATCAGTGTGGGATGAGCCAAGTGGATGGAACGCTTGACAATGAATAAAGATAAGGGGATCAGGTCTATTGGGGATCAGATCTATTTTATGATGGGGGAATCTGGTTTTGCTTTAATTCATGGTCTGGTTATTATTTAGTGCCTCAGGGTTCATGGGGGGTACTCTTGCTGCCAGGGTCAATGTGTTGATTTTGATGGTTTTTTAAAAGGAATTTTAAAAGAAAGGGATCCCATAAGTTTGTGGATTTGGGATACATCTAGAATCAAGTGTGGGATGAGCCAAGTGGAATGGAAAGCTTGACCATGAATAAAGATAAGGGGATCAGGTCTATTTTTTGATGGGGGAATCTGGTTAGCATTATTCATGGTCTGGTTATTGTTTAGTGTCAGCCATTCTGGCCAGGCAGCTGCAATCATCCAGAATGCAAAAGGTGAAGCAGCAAGGATCATGAAGGAGGCCATGGAGAAGGCACAGGGGTTGATTGATGCCCAAGGCAATCAGCAACTGAGAAAGCGGCCATCAGACAATTTTAAAACACCAGATAGGAGGACATCTGCATGCACATCACCAGCAGCCACCAGCAATGCATCACCACAAAGCAGCGGCTACAAGAAGCAATTTAGCATCAAGAAGTTCTTTGGATCACAGGATGATCAAGATTCACAGAGCCCAGTGTTGGATTCAGTTCAAGGAGCCAGGAGGCATCAGCATTCAAAAGCAATGCAGGCTTTGATGGAAGAAAGGAACAAGTATGCAGAGGCAACAAAAGCCTTGATGAGTGTTGATGAGGCAGCTAGCAAAGCAATACAAATGAAGCTTCTCAAATCAAGAGCAGGAAGGCCAGAAGGCAAGAGCATCCAGAGGTCATCAAACAGACCATTAGAAGGAGCACAAAGGAGGAAGCTCGAATTTGGGGCATTTGAAAAGATGAGGATTGCAGAAGAAGTTGATAAGAGGAAGCAATCCCATGCATCAGAAAGAGGTTTGTGGTCTGAGATGAGGAAGTTGTATGGCATCCCAGCTCAGAGGGTGAAGGACATCTACAGCAAGAAAGATGAGTGGACTCACATTGTGAAGAAGAACAAGCTTGGATCAGGGAGAGGCTCAGCAAAGGGGATAAGGAGGAGGAAATCATCAGCATGCATCAGATCAACAGGTGGTGGGAGAAAGAGGGAGTATGAAGATCAGATCCAGAGATTGAGGAAGTGGGTTGCATTGGAAAGAAGCAATGGGCATCATCTGAGCAAAAGGGAGTTATTAGAAGAGTTTTGTTGCTATCTCACAGAGCATGCCCAGGAGTGCATGAAGAGAACACAGGATGGCGAGAGTGCATCAGGCTCCATCAGCTCCCTTACCATGCAGGCCAGATCAGCACAATGGAAAAGAGAAGCAGAAGCTGCTATCAAGAGAAGGGATAAGCTATTGGATAGCAGAACCACATATGGCCGCAATTACACATCAATGTTGATCGGTTGGATCAATGCAAAATTCATGCAGAAGGAGCTCAGCCACAAGATCAGTGCCCTTGAGAGCAGAGCAAGAGCACAATTGACATGGCAAGGCATTGATCGCATCCTGTATTTGATGGGCGCTGCAGATGAGGAGGAGCTTCAGGAATCAGGCATCATTGCCAACCCATCCCAGGTCATCAGCAACAGGCACAACATGTGCATCACAATGAGCGATCAAGTCCCTGTATGGGCCAAAGCTGTGCATACCAAGATGATATTCAGTGAGCAGGAGCTGACAGGAATGAGGTATGATGACAAGGTGAATTTCAAAGAAATCAGAAAGGAGATTGAGTCAGCCCAGCAGGTGATGAAGATGAGACAGGAGCAAGTGATAACATTAGCTGAGGGAGAGGGAAAAGATGAGAAGAAGTTGGTATCAGGAATGAAGCTGTCTCATCACAACCCTCATGAGGAGAAGTTTAGAATCACATATGAAGCCAGACAAAAGATCTATGGGCTGGTGGATGGAGAATTGACAGGTGAGGTGGCATGTGGGTTATTAGTATTTGCAGGACCACATCAGCGCCTTAGCAATCTGGATAAAGATGGAAAGTATAAAGAAGATGATGAGTTTGAGGTGGGGGGAACCACCATCATTCACAGCAAAGGACATCAGTGCAGATCAATGAAGTCAATTGTCAATCTTCGCAATGAGGAGCCAGAGTTGTTTAGCAAGATCATCATCATGTCCCAACCCAGTGGCAATGTGGATGGAGTTCTGATGAAGTGGATTGCCATGGAGCAAGGAGAGAAGGAAGTATGTGGCATCAACATCAAGGACTCATTCAGTGCAAATTTTGCAGATGCAACAATGCAAGCAGAGCACATCCTGAATCAGGCACCTGCATACATTTTGGGCCACATGACAGCACAACTTCAGGTTACAGACACTGATTGCAGCAGAGCATGGAAAAGATATTTCACCCATGAGCTGGATAGGATGAGGGTCCAATTCAAGAGGAAGCATGGATCAGACAAGGGCTTCAGCATTGGATATCCAGAGATCATCAGGGCTTCAATCGCTAGTCAGGATTATATGGCAGTCCTCAATGAGAAGACCAACTGGGTAGTATCAGGTGCCAAGAGGAATGGTTTGATTGCCTACCAGATCAAGGAAGGAAAGATGGTCCCAATCAAAGGTGAGATGGGCACCAGCAGGATCCCAGCAGATTGGTGGGAGCATGGGCACTCCTGGTTGGATGAATCAGGGAGGCCATTGACTCCTGACTTTTCCATCAGCAACGATGCAGCAGCCATCACTGACTTGATAGAATGGTCCAACTGCCATCCTGAACCTGATCAAGAAGGAGATGATCAGACAGATAAGCACCAGAAGAAGAAGGAAGGACAGGATCCTGTGAAGGATGAGAAGCTAGATGAGGAGAAGGATGCAGTGGACATTGTGCATGAGCTCAATGAAGAGATGATACTGCCCATGCAGAACTCCCTATTCCTCAGGATGAGCCCCAAGTTGAGGAGGCAGTTCTACAGGAGAGGAATGCTTGAGTCGACATGGGCCACCATCATGAAAGACCATGAGAAAGCAAGGACCAAATCAGTGCACAGATCCTTGATCAGGATATCAGCCAGGAAGCATATGAGCAAAAAGCTATTAGACAGCATGAGCAAAAAAGAGGCACTGGAACAGATTGTGGCCAAGAGCACAAATAAGAAGAGGATTGGCAAGGTATTGCTGAAGAGCTCAATGCTAGCAAAAATGAAGAAGAAGAAGAAGCTTAGCATTGCAAGCAAGCCATCAGCAAGCTCAAAGCCAAGCATGATAGCAAAGCCATCAGTGAAGAAGAAGGCAGATAAGAAGGCAGTGATGAAGAAGGAGGCTGAGAAGTCAAGCAAATTGGAGTTCAAGGCTTGAAGAAGGACATCCCAGCAAAGAAAAGTGATGATGCAATTGGTGATGAGCTCCATGATTGGATTGGGAAGGGTGTGAGAGTGGTATCAGAAAAGGCAGGCCCCTTGAAGTATGGAAGATCAGGGAGTGTGTCCAATGTCAAGGATGGCACAGCAAGCATCATGACAGAGAAGGGTGTCATTAGCACACAGATGGAGTTCCTGATGCTGGAAGATGCAACATGGAAGAAACCCAGAGCATACAGGACCTTTCAGTATATCACAAGGGCATCATTGCAAAGCATGCACAAGCAATAGCTGCCCATCCAGAGCCATTTGTTGATACAACATACCCCTTGCTTGGGATAGATGCAGACACATACCTGGAAGATCAGCACATTGTATTGGCATGGGCATGGATGCAGTGGCAATTGAACATTCCTGAGTCTGTGCAGTGCTTGGATCCAGCATTGATGGGAAAGCTGACTGTGAACATGACTGAGATGGATGAGGCTGGCTATGAGTTGGTCAAGGGGCAAATCCTGGACTGTGCATCAGGTGTTGATACTTTGTGCATCCCAATCCCTGCCCATGGAGCGCCCAAGCATTGGACCCTATTGGTGAAGAAAGGGGATCAGTGGCATTACTATGACACCTTGGAAGGTGGACATCCTGAATGCCTGAAGTATGCCCATGAGATTGTGAAGCTGTTTGAAGGAGAGAATGCAGCAAATATCAAACTGGAATGCAGGAACCATGTTCGCCAGAAAGGAGCTGATTGTGGATATTTTGTCATTGCATACATGGAGATTGAGGCATGCACCCATGTTGAAGGCCCAGCATCTAGGGGATGGCCAATGGCAATCAAGGAGGAATGGCAGATCAGAATGCAGAAGATGAAGAAGGTATTGAGCACAGAATCCAGCAAGCTACATCAGCATATGCAGGACATTGAGAAGAAAGCATACAATCTGAAGAAGAAGCAGGATGATGCATATGCAGCAGCCAATGAGAAATTGAAGAAATTGAAGGACATGAAGTGTCATTCAGCATTAGTAGCAATGCAGGCAATGAATGAGAACAGCAAGTTCTTCAGGGCATCAGATTTGAGCCATGAGGCAAGCATGGAGATCAGGATGGCTGAGACAAGATTAGCACCATGCAGCAAATGCAGATTTCAGACTGGATGCCTGAGGTGCATTGCCATGAAGGCATTTGCCTACTGGATGAAGAAGGAGGCATTCCTCGCGAATAAGGTGCCCAAGATTGAAGGACCAGGGCTGAAAGGGATTGTGGTGGTGGTAGTGGTGGTGGTGGTGGTATGGTGGTGGTGGTGGTGGTCATTTGCTACTGCTGCTCTTGGAGGATGGGGGGAGGGGGAGAGAGGGAGGGAGATGATTATGCATGCAAATCCTATGGCAAATCAGGTTTCCCTGGCATGATCCCTGGATAAATTCACTATGAAACCATGCAAATTCCATGGGGGATGAGGGTTGGGAGCACTGACCCTGAATAAAGATTAGATGCAAAAAGCATGCAAATCCCATGGTAAATCAGGTTTCCCTGGCATGATCCCTGGATAAATTCACTATGAAACCATGCAAATTCCCATGGGGGATGAGGGTTGGGAGCACTGACCCTGAATAAAGATTAGATGCCAGAAGCATGCAAATCCCATGGTAAATCAGGTTTCCCTGGCATGATCCCTGGATAAATTCCCATGGGGGATGAGGGTTGGGAGCACTGACCCTGAATAAAGATTTGATGCCAGAAGCATGCAAATCCCATGGTAAATCAGGTTTCCCTGGCATGATCCCTGGATAAATTCACTATGAAACCATGCAAATTCCATGGGGGATGAGGGTTGGGAGCACTGACCCTGAATAAAGATTAGATGCCAGAAGCATGCAAATCCCATGGTAAATCAGGTTTCCCTGGCATGATCCCTGGATAAATTCACTATGAAACCATGCAAATTTCCATGGGGGATGGTTGGAGCACTGACCTGAATAAAGATTTAGATTGCCAGAAGCATGCAAATCCCATGGTAAATCAGGTTCCCTGGCATGATCCCTGGATAAATTCACTATGAAACCATGCAAATTCCATGGGGGATGAGGGTTGGGAGCACTGACCCTGAATAAAGATTAGATGCCAGAAGCATGCAAATCCCATGGTAAATCAGGTTTCCCTGGCATGATCCCTGGATAAATTCACTATGAAACCATGCAAATTCCATGGGGGATGAGGGTTGGGAGCACTGACCCTGAATAAAGATTAGATGCCAGAAGCATGCAAATCCCATGGTAAATCAGGTTTCCCTGGCATGATCCCTGGATAAATTCACTATGAAACCATGCAAATTCCATGGGGGATGAGGGTTGGGAGCACTGACCCTGGAATAAGATTATGGCATGCTGATCACTGGACTATGAAACCATGCAAATTCCCATGGGGGATGATGGGAGCACTGACCTGAATAAAGATTAGATGCCAGAAGCATGATGGTAAATCAGGTTTCCCTGGCATGATCCCTGGATAAATTCACTATGAAACCATGCAAATTCCATGGGGGATGAGGGTTGGGAGCACTGACCCTGAATAAAGATTAGATGCCAGAAGCATGCAAATCCCATGGAAAATCAGGTTTGCCTGGCATGATCCCTGGATAAATTCACTATGAAACCATGCAAATTCCATGGGGGATGAGGGTTGGGAGCACTGACCCTGAATAAAAATCTGCATTTTGCATGGATCCCAATGGGAATTCTATGTTCTTTTGTGAGCTTGGGAACTCAGGATTCATTCACTCTTGTGGGGGGAAGGTTATTTGTTTGAATTACTTTATATTATTTTTCATTTTTTTTTATATTTTTTCCCCTGGGAAAAAACTTTTAGCATTATTCATGGTATATTTATTATTTTTTGTGAAATAGTTTAGCATTATTCATGGTCTATTTACTAATCGTAGGTCAACATTAGAGGTGGCACAGCAACGCCAGGACGGAACAGAGCACACTCAACGCGCCAATCTCGCTGGCTTTCTGCCAATGCCTGAGCCACTGCAAGAGAGCACTCTGCTGGGGAGAAAGGAAACGCGGCAGGAAGAACGTGACTCCACAGGGCAAGATCCGACCAAGTGGATCGAGGGCGACCTTCAGCCACAAAGGCCGCAAAGATCCGCCGCAACGAGTTGGCAACAAATCCAACGCGAGCAAGCATAAGAGAAGGCCTTGCCAACACGGGCCGGAAGGAACCAACTAAAGGTTGGGAGGAGGGGCATGGCAATGCGTTCAGGACCCGCGCTGTGAAGCGGTCCGGCTGAACACATACATGGAAACCGTATGCAGCAAGAAGGCGGAGGGCCAGCACGACGAGACCACCAAGCGCTTCAGCCTCGACAGGCGGAGCATTGAGAGCATCGCGCAAGGCATCACGCGCAAGCACCGAGGCTTCTGACCTTCCTGATAGCAGCAGGAGGAGATCCGCACCAGCAGCGGCAAGGCTACTTTCAACCGAGGGGAGTTGCATTCCTCCGCACGACTTGGCCGCAAGGAGGCTCATGCGTTCCACAGCAGAACTGCAGCCAGAACGAGGTTATGGAATGCCGCATCCACTGCGTGCAGATCGGACGGCTGCGGAAGGCCAACTAAGGGAACGTAACCGACAACGCCCCGCATGATCCATTGGAAGAATGCAACACGTTCGTCCCACGAAGCACGGAGAGCAGAGAGGCGTTGTAGCGCGCGACGAAGCTTCTGCAAAAGCTCCTCAGCTGCCAACAAATGCTTGTCAGAGAAGTCACCGGGCTTGCCCAGGAGAGTTTCCGAGGCGTCGGGCAGGGTGCGTCGAAGCACAGACGTTACTTGCCCGCCCTTCCAGATGTGAAAGGAGGTAACGCGAACACCATCCTCAGTGAGGCCGGACTCAGGGGGGAGAAGAGACCAAGAAGCATCCCAGTCAGTAGCAAAGGCGGAGAATTTGTCCCAAGCAAAGCCAATACCAGTGTGAATGCTGCCAAGACCAAGCTCGGCGACGATGTCAGGTATATCCGCGACGCCGCGGCCATAGTCATCTGAGTACCCGGCCGTGGCCACGCGACGACCGCGGGACGTGACATAAGCAGCAGAGCTACTCTCCCTGAGGCGAAGGATGGGATCCTGAGCGGGACGGGACAACTCGGGGCTGGACACCGCGCCTTGCATGATTCCTCGCTGCACCTGAACATCAGGAGTCAGACCGAAGCGGGTTTCAAGCTGAAGCACGTGCCCTTGGAACGCCGAGGCGTAGAAGCGGCGAACGCTGTCCGGAACACCGCGAGCTTGGAGGACGGCGTCAAGTTGCGGGATCAGTAGGGTGTTAAAAAATTTCTCATAATCAGAAGGGATACGGCACAGGGGGCGTGCGTGGCGAGCTGCGTCTTCGCAAACAAGCGTGTCCACGTGGAGGACCTCGGCCGCCGCGTTTACCCTGGGTGCGTACGCTTGGTTGGTAGAGGAATACAGCTGCATCGCCTCTATCCTGCGACGCTCAACCAGACGCTTGGTGACCGGCCCCTCAAGCGCCTTGAAGCCCTCCTCCAGCATGGACAGGGCTCGAAACCCGCCAGACGGTTTGGGCATGTGGACCTGGATGGCACGCCGAAGAGACGGCGCGACGCCAGCGGCAAGGCGTTGCACATCAAGCAGGCGCCAGAATAGCATCTGGGCGCGGGGCGGGAAAAGAGAGAGGAAGAGGAGCTTGAAGCCGGAAGGACCTGGGCGAGAGCGACGCATGCGCCGAATAAGTGTGGAGCGCTCCGCCTCAGTGAGAGGGAACCAACTCAAAGTCGGGTGGCTCTAGCCGTCGGAGCAGCAAATCCCCCTGCGGCTGGAGGAGCCACCAATCAGGCGGGCAAGCGGCCGGGGGCCGCCCAGACACGCGGATAACAATCCAAGCTTGCGTTGACACTGGAGCGGGCCGCCGGGCCGAAACCCCCGAGGTTCCCCAGCTGATGACCCAGCCGCCCACCGAAAGACGAAACTCATCCCAGACGCAAAGCTGCTCTCGCGACCAGCGCACCTGAACCCAAGGGCCAGGGTGCAGGTAGGCTGCGCCAAGGCGACCACTCAAAGTAGGCAAGTCCAATGTAGAGATGCACTGGAAGGCTGGGCACCCACGGAGGACACCGGCGCCATCCATCCACGAGTCAACGTAAGGACTAGACCATGGGGAGGACGGCTCATGAAACAGGCGTGTCCACTCCTGGACGGCTCCAACTAACACTTCCGCTTTGTCCCGGGGCCTTGCCACCGCGCCATCGGGAAGCGTGACGGCCGAGGGAACATAGCCAAGGTGAGGTGGACGAGCAGGTCGCATGAGCCGAGACCAACGCCTGATGTCCCCAGAGCGCAAGGTGCGCAACCGAGCGCTTAGGCTATCTTGCCGGTAGAGGCGCCGGCACTGGTCACGGCGCCCCGCCGCTTCGCTGAGCCAAGCCTGGATCTGCCGAAGGCACACGACGCCGGAGGGAGAAGGCGACGGCCAACACAACTGTGAGGTAGCAGGAGGTGAAGAGGAAGGCGTCCCTTCAGGCGGGGGAGCGGGAAGCCAAGCCTGGAGATCCCGCCAGCCCACGTTCGCCAGCCATGCTGGAGGGTTGGACGAGAACTCGTCCCAAGCCACAGGCGGTAGGGTAGGCGGGGAGCGGGTGCGGCCCTCGACTTTACAAGCCTTGGTCCAGTATGGTTGCACTTCTTCAAGCGCAAGTTGCGGATCGGCAGGAGGGGCATCCAGGAACAAACGGCGGAGAAGCCGTAACTGGTGAACGCACTCTTCCCAAGCCCGGGCGGCCGATACACGGGCACGAGATACTGGCGGAGGTATAGCGGGGAGGCATTGGACAAGGACAGATTGGAGCGAGTCGAAGGCCCGCCCAATGCGAGAGGACAGCACCTCAGAGCGCAGATCCGCAGATGCACCCTCACCGGTACCATCCAATCCTCACACGAGGAGAAGAACAGATGAGAGGGTTGGGACAGGCTAAACAGGAGGAAGCTATCCTCTTCAAGGTGTTGGAGTAACGGAGCGCGCGGCAAGGGAACTCGCCACGGTGTGACGTAACGACTCCAGTTGGGGCACAGGGCCGGACTCAATGGTCTCTGCCAAAAAACGCCAAGAAGGAGGGCCAGCAGGGGAATCAATGGGCGCACGGCAAGAAAGTCGGCAAGCACGGGCTCATGATCAACACGGCGACGCCAGCCAACAAGAACCGCAGAGTTGAGCAGCGGGAGAGGTTCAGCCCCACGTGGGCTCAAGGACCAAATGCCATCCAGGCGGCTTGCAGAGCCAGAGTGGGCAAAAAAGGTGTAGGCCCGGAGGCCTGCGTGGCGGAGACGAAAGGTGTCTACGCAGTCGAAGGAAGGCATGTGAGCAGCGAGGGACGACGGACGGAGAACGTGCGACCCATGCCAAACATCAAGATCCAGCGAGGCGACGGAGTTGAAGTCACCCATGCAAATGCACGGGATACTAAGCTCGTCCGCCAGGCGGAGTTGCTCCCGAACAAACTGGACCAGTGAAGCCTCTTCGGCCAGCTTAGACGGATCACTATCGAGCCCGGGAAGACTGGCTCCAGTCACCGCGTACACGCCCACGATACGAACAGGACAGCCGCCTGAAAGATGTATAGCGCCGGCCATGCCACGGCCACCCGGAGCACGCGCAACATCACACCAGCCAAGGATGGCACCGCGCCGAACTGCCAGAACAACACCAGAGCGAGCGGCAGGCGGCGCTCCCAAGAGGCCATGACACACAGCAGTGTAACCGGCGGAGGCAAATCCATCAATGAGAGAAGGGGCAGAGTCGGAGGAGGTGAAGCCAATCTCAGAGACGCATCCTATGTCCGCTCCCAGGTGAGAGAGGGACTGGCCCCGCCAATGCCCGATAAAGCGGGCGTCGGTACCTACGCCGCCTGCCTGCACAGAGGCGAATCGGAGGACGCGACTCC
>CAUJNA010000559.1:37500-92500 GCA_963377175.1 Effrenium voratum | reverse complement strand
CTCGGTGAGCAACTCCTCGTGCTCCACGCGGTGCTCCTACGGTTGTCCCAAGGGGGCAGTCAAGGTGGCCGGATTTTGGCTACAGCCACAGCAGCTCCCACCAGGCCTGGAGGACCGAAATTTGGAAGCTCTTGTGGAGGAGGTGCACAAGGCTTGCTGCACCGTAGCGCCAGCCTCCAAGCAGCAGGCTCTGAGACTGGTCCTGGGGATGGGCTATAACCCCCATGCGGCAGTTGCGAAATGGCGCGAAGTCGTAGAATGGCGGCGGGCACACCGAATGGATGACATTCGCCAGAACTACGTGGCCATCATGCTGTCCAATGGCGCTGCACAGTTTCCAAACCAGGCAGAGGTGTATGACAAGCTTGTAGCCGTTAGCCCCTGTGCCTTCCTATCCACTTCCGGCTGCCCAGTTTCAATTTGGCACGCCGGCACCCTCAATGTGAACGATGCGACCACACTGCCACTGGACCAGGTCTCTGAGTGGAGCCGGGCAGTTTTTGAGTACAAGGATATATGGATAAGCCAGCAGAGCGAAAAGAGCAGAAGGCTGGTGGGCTATGTGCAAGTCTACGACATGCGTGGCCTGACTTGGCGCCACTATTCTTCGCGTGAACTGGCAGAGAAGGTGAAGGCTGCCTTGCAGCCCGGCGGCTTCTATGTCGAAGCTGTCAGCCACATGTTTGTCATCCACGCGTCTCCACTCTTCGCTGCAGCCTGGAAGGTCCGGGTTGACAAAGGCTTTGTTTGCGGGGTTAGAGTGGGGGCGCAGAAACAAGCAGATTGATTGTCACTTTCTTGGCGCCAGATTGCTCGCAATTTGATCTCTCCGTGGACGGCTTCAAAGATCTCGGTATCTGGTGGTGTGCCTGATGAGCTTCTCCAGCTTTTAGGCGCGTCGGAAAGGCGACTCGAAAACGCGACAGTAGTCTCGCTTCAGGCGGACCTTCCTCCGAGACAGCGCAGCGTTTCCAAGACCTCCTAAGGAGGACCACATTGCACATTGGCGAGCTTTTGCCATGCCAACTCTGGGTTGCATTCAGGACCCCTGGAGAAGCTGCGGCACAGACGCGTGTGTTGCAGCCCACCTGGAAGGCTGGCTTTCTGCGACCGATCTCAAGACCCTTCATGTCTTCATTGGGGGCTGCAACAGTAACTTAGGCGGAGAGCATGAGGAGATTCGTTGGTTTTCCATTTGTTTCTGCCCGAGCCGCGCCGTACGCCAGGCCCAGGCAGGCCCGGAGCTTGCATCAACGCCGACCGCGGAGTTGTCCTCAGAGTCGTCGCGGCCTTGGATGGGGGAAGGCGGCAATGCGGGTTTCGCGGGCAGGCGGGCAGGCAGACAGTGCTTAGGTGCAAAGCTGATATCTCCGACTGCCCGTCTCGGTGCGAAGAGGCAGATTTGGAGGTCCCAGAAGGAATGCGGAAGGCCGCAGGCTTCCTCTTGGCGGAGGACCAGCTGCCGCCGGGCCTGGAGAGCCATTGCTTGGATGCCTTGGTCGCCGAGGTCCACCAGATGTGCTCGCAGGTGTCAGCCCTGACGCAACAGCAGGCGCTGCGGCTTGTGCTGGGCATGGGGTACGACCGCGTGGCTGCGGTGGCCAAGTGGCGCGAGATTTGCGCCTGGAGGGCTGCCAACAACATGGACGAAGTGAGGCGGGAGCAAGCCCGCAAGGCAGCCAGCACAGAGGGCATCCATTTCCCCGGGGAAGATAAGGTGAGGAAGTTCATCATGGTGCACCCCTGCGCGCTACTGGCCGCGGATGGCTCGCCGGTCTCCATTTGGCACGGGGGCACGCTGGCATCGGGAATGGACCTGGCACCAGCTGATATCACTGCCTGGAGCCATGCAGTCTTCGAGTACAAGGACTTGTGGGTCGCGCAGGACAGTGAGGCCACCAGGACGTTGAAGGGATACATCCAGGTCTACGACCTGAAGGATGTGAGCCTGAGGCAATTGTCCAGGGACACTGTGGAGAAGCTGCGGTGCGCTTTGCAGCCAGGGAGTTACTACATGGAAGCCGTTTCCCACATGTATGTAGTGAATTCCTCAATGGTATTTTCCATGGCCTGGAAGGCAGGGCCACTCAAAAGGCGTTCCTTTGTTGTGTCAGGAAAAGAGTATCACACATCTAGAGAGGATCTGAGTGCCAGGTCATCCGCAACTTGATCTCACCCTGGACAGCCTCCAAGATCAGCGTCTCCAACGGCCTCCCAGAGGAGCCTTTGAAATTGCTTGAGGCAAATGGGATCAGGCTCTAGGTTCTTGAGAGTTCAAGATTACATGCAAGAGGAAGGCCTGGCCCCAAGATTTATTGGGTTTTGGCCCTTTGCCACTCCCTAGTGCCATTCTAGTGCATGTAAAAACCTCTCATGGTTCAACTCATTTGGCTGGTGGCAAATCCGGCAGCGTCGCTCCATCAAAAGCGTTTCTCAGGCATTGCTTGCCGGGCCAGTTCGAAAGAAGCCGGGATATATATGGCAAAGTACATAGCACATGGTACCAAGGGAGAGCAAATGCTACCGGGAGAACTGAGCGCCGCTGCAAACAAGTATCTTCTTCTTGCAGCTAAGGAGCTTGTGCAGGCATTGGGCGGCCCTCAATCTGCAGCCCTGAAGCGTCTCAAAGAGATTTTGGCATCCAGATCTGACGCAGGCGCCACAATGAATTTTGCATTCTCACGACTCTGACCAAGTGCTGGGCCAGCTGGTCAAGCTTGAGCCGCATCGCATCCAATCTTTGGAGTGCATTTGCAGGTCCGGTGCCAGTGCTTCGCCGATTGCAGGCGCCTCAGGGACATCGTTTGCACGCCGCCAGCCTTGCAGGTCTGTTGCTTTTCTGGATCCCTCATTCAGCCTTGCGGTAGAATGCCTCGAGTGAAAATAGAGTCAGCCAGAAGAGCAGAAGTTTAGAGCTTGTGGAACTTTAGACAACGAAGAAGCTTCAGCGGAAACTCATTGCCCCTCAGCTGTCACACGGCTGGCTTTGGAATGAGGCCTGACGCCTGAGATGCTGTGCACCAATTGCTTGATTTGGCCTTTCAGCTTTCTCCCGCGGCCTCCGCTTTGCCATCGCTCTGCTCCAGGCTTCAAGTGATTGACTGTTTCAGGCCAGAATGAAAGTGTGGCCAAATGGTTGCTTCCTAAGATGATGTCATGAACAAATGCTGCCGTGCCAGTTCAAAATACCATAGATCCTACATATCATGATGAGGCACGAAGGCTGCGGAGCGATGCAAAAGGAAGGGCGTGTCAAATGCATCGAGCTCGGCACAGTGCTTATCCGATGCACAGAGAGATGCCAAGTTTCTCCTAGGAAGCAAGCCTTAGGCATGCAACGCATTCATTGCGCAGGGCTTCTTGTTGTAAAGGGTGGTGGTTTTGGGCATAGGATAGCTCGACATGTGGGTGTGGTGTTCGCCTGCATCATTTTGAATCAGAATCTCCTTAACTGTGTGTGCGTGATGCTTGCGGCCTTGAACATGTTGCTTGTGTGCAGTGTTGTGCTTTAATTCGCTGTGCAGCCAGTCAGGCTTTTTCCCAGTCACCGCGCCAGATGCTCTGCCAAAAGCGACTTGGAGCGGGCGGCTGGCCAAAGCCAGAAATTAGGTCAGGTTCCGAGGCCACAAACCCACAGCCAAGAGCACTGTCAAAGTGCAGGCGACTGGGCCGCATTCGCGCGATTGGCTGCACCCAAAAGTCGGCATCGCCATATCATGCAGCCAAGCCTGCAGCTGGGGCTGGGCTGAAGCGCCAGCTGCACGGCCTTACCTGGCCTATCCCTCACGAGTGGGCCGCGCGTATCGGATCAGACTTTTGATTTCATACGGCCTTTTAGAGTCCTCAGCCTCTCAGATGGCAGGCCTGCGCGGGAAGCGCGGCAAGGGCATGGGATCGAGAGATGGGCCTTGCTTCTGGCACCCAGTCCTTTGCCATGAGTCCTGTGCGTGCCGCTGTTTCTGAGAAAATGGGAGCTTGGCCAGAAACGGTCCATGTGCAAAAATCGAGCGGCGCGGCCTGTGCAACGCATGGGGTGTCTTTGTGTGGGGCACTTTTTGTTTTGTTTTTTGTTTCGAAGGGAGCAGGAGAATTGCCATTTGAGGGGTTCTCTTATTTAGGAGACAGCTCCACGTGGCGCCTCCGAGTACCTTAAGCAAATAGGGAACGCGCATAGGTAGAAGATAAAGACAAGGCTTGTACTCGCAGGGGTGGGTTGGCTAGTGTTTACAGCAGTGACCTGTTGCCCGCACGGCCAGTAGCTATGTGGGCTCAAGCTTAAAGCTTTGAGTCTTGGAAGCTGCACAGGCACGGCAGGAGGCGCGACCGCATTTGCATGTACCCTACGTTGCACTTGACCTTCAAAGCATTGGTTTCTGAGAAAAACGTTTGTAGACCCTGAGGTTTTGCGGCAGCGTTGGGCAGGCCTAGGCTCGGGCAGAGTCCAGCATCCCACGCTCGAGGCGCTGGATGCATGGCTAGATCCCGGCGCAGCCTGGCGTGAATGCCACTGCGGGGTCTAGAGATTTGGCTGCTGCTGGCATGCGGCGTATGTGGCCAAGAGGGTGGGTCAAGCGACCCCGCAGTGCACCTAGTGGCCATCCCCAGCACCGCCCACGCATGCAGCGAGCTGGTTTTCAGTGGCGCGGGCTCGCACGACCCGCAGGGCGGAGCCCAGTTCTTTTGGTCCCTGGGCGCAAATTCTGCTTCGGATGCGCTGCTGGCGGTGCTAAGCGGGGCCACCGCAGCCAATTCCCGGGAGCTCACCATTAGCCCCAGTGTCCTCTCCCAAACGGCCCCCTCCCTGGGCGGGCGCTTGGAGGTGGAGCTGACGGTGGCTTTCGCAGATGAGAACCGCACCAACCTCACCGTCGTGGCCTTTGCCAACATCGTAGGCTCTGCGTCCCAGGCCGGGACCAAAAGCAGGTCGACAACCAAACATGCGAGCGGAGACTTGCGCAATCAAACCAAAAACCTGCGATGCTGGCTCAACCCCCTTCGAATGTCTCATTTCATGTCATATCATTTCACTTCATTTCACACTCCCCTCTTTTCCCGTCCGGGGGGGCTTCTCACAGGCGCAGCCGGCGATTTTCCCGGTGGGCCCCACTCAGCTCACCATGCCGCGGAGCGAGAGGCTGGAGCTGGCGGTGACCACAGAAGAGGCCAGCTTCGCACTGGACTGCGCAGGCAGAGATCCCAGAAGAGGCGGGGCCCCCGAACATGTGTCAAGTGTGATAATCTGAAGGATGCGCTCGTTGGCTTGTTGCTTGTGACCTTGTGTTCTTCGTGCGCTCAGTCAAGCATGTGTTTGCTCTTTCATGCATTCATGCTTTCATGCATTCATGTGTGTGTGTGTGTGCCTTCATGTGTTTACGCACCTTTTTATTTCCTGCCATTGGTTCATCCATCCACTCATCCATTCACTCACTCATTCATTGATCCATTTGTTCATGCATGCATCCAAGCATTCATGAATGCATGAATGCATTTATTCATTCATTCATTCATTCATTCAGTCAGTCAGTCAGTGAGTCAGTCAGTCATTCAGTCAGTCAGTCATTCAGTCATTCAGTCATTCAGTCATTCAGTAGTTCAGTCATTCAGTCATTCAGTCATTCCGTCATTCGTTCATTCGTTCATTTGTGGATGACGCGTGAACCCAGCAAACCTCCTGCAAACTGCTGTGCTTTTGAGTGGCCCTCATCCACTCTGTGCTTGTGTTGTGGGGATGCACAGGTTGATGTTTGAAGGGTCTGAAGCTAGCACAGCAGGCTCGCTTTTTTTCCTTGTTTTTTTCCGCAGCGCCCCCCCTCAAAGCTAGTTTTAGGAAACATGCACAGAACCCTTTAGCAGCGCTGCTTAGTTTAGACACCAACTTTCAGCGTTGGATCAGGGGATGTGTTAAAAAGACATGTAGGAATATCAGTGAGGCCCTGGCCCAGCCAACGTCACTTGGTACCACTCGTTCATGGGGGCCTGGCAGCCATTGACGTCCTCCGAGCTGACGGACCTGGCTGTGGAGCCAAACCGCGTGAGCATAGGAGCTTTCACTCTGCAAGCTGGTAGTTCGCACCTTTTGAAAGCAGAGGCAGCCTTCGATTTGCAATCAGCAGCACCACGGCCGGCTGTCCTTTTCAAGGTCGACGTGGAACCCATGCCGCCGGTGAAGGTACATATTCTGGGTCCCCGACGAGCTGCTCAGTGTGGATTCGAGTTGGAAGCAGAGACTTGGGACCCCGTTGCTGCGACCAGCGCTCCAGAAGACTTCCAGTTTGCCTGGGATTGCTTCTCAGTGGTTGAAGTGGGTGAGATCGACGCCTGTGCCGAGCTGCCAAACTTCATTCCAGCCAGGTCCCGCCGCACCGATGGCTCAGGCGCGTCAGGGCCAAAGATGAGGGTAGCAGCCGGCGATCTCCCCGCCGGGCTGCATGAGTTCTCCGTGACTGTGCGACGGCGCGGCTTGCGCGACACAGGGACCGTCGCCATCAGCTCCATGCAAGTCATCGCAGGGCTTTTCACCGCTGTACAGGTGCCCTTCCCCAGCTATGGCTACTCAGGCATCAACGATGCCGATAGCGTGCCGCCGACCAGCGCTTCAGTGGACCTAAGAGAAACGCTGAGCATCGGCTCTTGCACAGCACCGGCAGTAAGTTGGCGGTGGGTTTTGGTGGAAGACGCTATTCCACCACTCCTTGACCGCGTGCTACCAACAAAGCTCGTGGCGGCGGAAGGCATGCTTCAGATACAAGCTGGTGGCGGTGGTACCATGGTACCTGGCAGAAGGTACTACCACGCACTGCTGCAGTCATCCTTTCAGGACATCATAGATGCATTGGACAGCGTCGATGGCCGCCCTGCTTTGGGAACCCTGAGCGGTATCTCCGTCGCTGCCGCGACCCCAAAGTTTGTTGCAGACCAAAGCCCCTCAGATGGCGCCGTCACGGCGTGGCGCTCAAACTGGAAGCCATGCTGTTTGCACATTGCCCAGCACATATGCATCATGCCTTTGTTTCGGAGGTTACTCCTGAAACGGGGCGGTCATTGAGGTGCGGCTGCTTTCTTGTTGCATCCAGGGCATGCGGATTGCAATGGATTTCAGGACAACTTTCCTGGTCAACACCTTCAATTGGCCAGCGTCCCAGCGGCGCGCTGCGCGCAGCCGCTCCGCTTGGAGTCTGAGGACCGATGAGCTGCCCTTGGACCTGAAGTATGAGTTCATTCGATTCGAGGCAGGGAATCTGAAGCACTCGCCCCAAACTGCCAGCTCTACCAGGCCGTCGGGAGCATCTCGGCTGCAATGCCGGGCCAACGGGGTCACGGGAGCTTGGCAATGCAAGGCGAAGGGCTCCAAGTTGACTGGGCCTGGTGCTTGGGTGGCAAGCCTGTCAATTGTGGGCCTACAAGCTCCAGGACGATCCTACCAGCAGCCGCTTTTGGAGGAAAGTCGGGTGCTGTGCTCAGACAGCTAGCGAAGCTCTTGTGCATGAATCTTTCAGCCTGTTGCATGTTTGAAGGTCAAACGACATTCACTTGTTGCAGCCTTCTTCGAAGAGCAGGATGCAACCCAAACTATCCTACACGTGCTTTTTAGAAAGCCTTGCCACAACTGTGTTTGCCTCTGGGCACCAAACTGGCTTTGTGTGAAGCTATGGCTGGCTGAAGCTTGGACACCCCCTACCCTCAGGCAGATGTTATAGTTTTATGGGCCCAATCCACAACAATGTGCAACATGAATGCGTCAACTGTTCTCAGGCATTGCTTCAGGCCGTCAACGCTGCAAGCAGATATTTGGAGAGAGAGAGAGAGTTTGCATTTCATGGCACTTTCAAATTCCAAAAGGCAACTTGGCAAAGATGGCCTCCAGACAAGCCAAGAGCAAGTTGTCACCAAAATTTGGAGAGCTGTCCAGGCCTCCGCGTCACTCACCAAAGGCCTGGTGCCTGCAAGGAGTCTGACAACCCACGCATGTTTTACAGCGTCACACGCCACACACCTTGGCCATTTGCGCCACAGAGCCGGGAGTGGGGAGGTGGGGAGTGGGCCGTCGGGCCGTCGGAGGCCTTCCTGCAGGCGCCTCCAGGGCAGCACCTGGTGGTGGTCCGCGCCTGGGACCCTCGCGGCCAGGCCGCTCCCGCAGTGGCATTCCACTCGCGTTGAGTCATTTGGGGCAAGCCACCGTTCCAAGGGGCTTGGGAGGGAGTTTGTGGTTCCTTTCCGCCAGGCCTCCGTGGTAGCTTCGGAGTTATTGGTCGTAGATGCCGAGAGCGACTTCAGCGTAGCAGACGTCACAGCAGCAGGCTCAGGGTGAGGTGCATGGAGGTGCATGGTGGTGCTTTGGACTGTCCAGATCTCTGCTCTCGGTCTCATGGTTGCATTCGCCGGACAGCCGGTGCCGCAGCTGTTTTTTTTAGCAGAATCTCAGGGGTCAGCAGGCGGGAGAGGGCTTAAACAAAAAGGCAACATGCGTGACTGCCAGACCCAATTAGGCAGCCAGCGCACAGCAACTGCTGAAGCAGTGCAGTGAGATTGGGGTGCAAGACCATGACGAGATCCCCAGCATTGAAGCCGTAGAAATGGCCCGGCACAGATGGCGCGGTGCAGTTGTCCTTGCCGCTTCAACCTTGCCCCTCAGCCTGCATTAAGGGGCTGCAAATCCAGGGCTATGCTGAATCTTGCGGTGTCCTAGTTCTGAGCGATGCTTCCTACGTGGAAAAGCGCACCCAGGTGCCTCAGCGGCGCCACCTGGGCATGCATGTGCTCACGTCAGCCATCAGGCAGGGCTGTCAGGGGATGGCAAGCAACCGCAAGCAGAACAGCTGGAAAGGTCAACAACAGCTTTTTAAAGACTTGACGAAGGCGGAATGAAGAGGATGCGCAATGCTTGCCTCAGGAGACTTTCAGCGGCTCAACGCAGCTTGGGTGCAATGCGTGGCACGCCGTAGCACAGAGACCTGGCAACCAGCTTTGCCATGCCGAGGCTAGACGTTTGAACCTGGGCCTTGCCGCCTCGAAGGCAGAAGATTTTGCAGACTTCAAAGAGATGAAGCGTCTTGGCCGCATACACGACTCTGTTGCTGGCGGAGGCCGTGCAAGTTTAGTCACAGGCAAGCATGTCCGATGGGGTCCGATCGTAGTTTGCTTTTCCTTATTGTGGCCCCAGTTTGTGTTGCACCGGTGTTCCCTTGCGCCTTTCCCATTTCCCTCCGTGTTTGCTCCTGTTCCTGTGGGCCTCTGCACGATCACACCCATCCAACGGAGTCACTAAATCCGCAATAAGATCTCTGCAAAACAGCAAAATGGCACTGCATTTGGCCATCTGAGGCAAGACTACGAGAAAATGCGGCAGAGCCCGCAACCCCGCAACGGCAAGCGGGTGGGCAGCGAGGTTTGGTTTGACGTGTCCCTGCGGACGCCCTTGGGACTGGCCTTAGACACGATGCTCGGCCGGAGTTTGTGCGAGGGGTGCCGGTCACATTTGGAAGCCAAGGAGTTGGGATGGGGAAGCGGTCGGGGTCTCCGAAGTGGTGGAGGGAGGAAGCGCCTTTGAACACAACAAGCAATGCGAGGCGTGGAGTGTCGCAAGAGTTCTTCCATCACTCTGCACATGCTGGCAGGAGTCCAGCTCCAAAATCTGGATTCAGCCTGGCGACAGGACTGCGGTTTGCCAAGTGTGGACACTCAGCAAGAACAGCTACGTGCGTGAGCACGTAGACTTGGCAGGATCCTGCTGGTCAACAATGACCGAGTCAAAACAACTGAGGATGTTGCCCCCTGGCTGTTGTCAAAACCATTCTGTGGGCAGAGGGCCCATGCCTCGCATTCACCGCCTTGTAGGTTGGGATCCTGTCCAGCCTAAAGGAAGGTTCCAAAGCTGCTTGGTCGCAGTCCAGCACAGAACGCGGTGTTTGTTAGACATGTTAGACCTGCTTTTGTCGTGAGCTTTGTTCACTACTCCTGTCACATCGTAAAAAGAGGCCGCCCGCTCAGGTGGTCATCAAATTCTCCCGCCAAGCCCGAGGGCCCATTCAGGCTGTGTCTCAGGGAGCTGCTTGCTTTCCCACGCGAAAACGCCAAAACTTCGGCGCTTTGCGGTCCTTTGCTGGCTTGTCTTGCTTGTTGCTCCTTGTGCTGGACCTGAGTGAGTGGCCAGCATATAATTGCCTGACAGTGAGCGCAAGTCGGGTTGACGTGCTGGGTTTGATGCGCTCAGCACCCTTGCAGTGCGGGCAGGTTGTGTTTCCGAAGCCGGCCGCTCCAGTCGTGGTGCGGGGTAGCACCAAGCTGGAGGATGCCGCTCGTGCAGCAGGCGGGCGCTGCCAATCAATCCTGCTCAACGATGTTGCTGATTTCTGCGAGAGCCAAGGGGGCGGAAGTTTCAACGAGATGCGCGTTTCTCAAAATAATTCGGGAGCCCCTTTCTGGTTGAGTGGAAAAGCCAGAAGTAAACCGCCTGCCTTTAGGGTCCCCTATTCTGAGAAACACTGTTAGCACGCGCCCCCGTGGATCCTCCAGCTTTTGTTCTCGTGCCCCAACGCTGTTTTCGGTCTATGCCGACATGTGGCAGAGGGCTCTGTAGATGGATGGCTTGTGTCCTAGTTATCAAATTTGCTGGTAGCCACCTAGTTTGCGTGCTAGTAGCACACTATTAGCTAGCTTGCCTAGAGTGGTAGTTCTAGCAAGTTAGCAAGTTGATGGGCCAGCCTGCGGGCTATCAAAACTTCCTCGTTTCAGGAGTGATCTACATAGCCGCATAGCCAACTAGCTATTCAGGCTAGAACTTGGCTAGCCAGCACTTGACTACCTTGTCATTTAGCTAGTGGTCTAGATACATCTAGATACGTAGCTTGCCAGTTTGAGAGCAAGCAGTTAGCTTAAGAGCTGGAGGCTAGTTAGGGAGCGTTAGCTCGTGAGCTGGCTCAGTCAGCTAGTCCGATGCTTGGCAAGTTAATTTGCTGGTCAGCGAGTTTGCGCAGCGACTTGGTCAGTTAGTTAGCTGCTTTGGCCGCTAGCTAAATCAAGATTAAACTGGGTCAGCTGGCCAGCTGCTTAATTAGTCAGCTAGGCCAGCTCGTGATCAAGTTCGCTAGTTAGACAGATATCAAGCTCGCCACTTGAATGAGCTGGTGCATAGTTTTTAACCACTTTGCCCACTTTTGCCAGGGGGATATTAAACCGCCCTGATTTTTTCAGGTTTTTCAGCCTGCTGGCTTCACTACGAGAATTATCACAGCACGCGCACACGCGGAAGGGCCGAGTTCAGCACAGGGACGCATCGTCTGTGTGGATCTATCCAGCGCTTTCTCAACTTTTCTCAGCTTGTTCGTGCGCGGCAAGTTCATTCTTCAAAGGCCACATGGCTCAATTTGCACCAGCGCTACCGAACTTTTAAGCTTCCATTGGCGACGATGATGATGATGATGATGATGCTGATGCTGCTGCTGCTGCTGGTGGTGAGATAGATGTGTGTGTGTGGTCATATCTAGACACGGAGCATTAGCATGTGCTGCTTTGCATGGCTTGGGCACGGGAGGCCACAATGTGATATACCAGTGTGAAGATGGGCTATGCGGCAGCTGCTGGCACCTTTGCGAGCAGACGGGAGACGTTTATCAGCTGCTCCTTGGTCGCAGCACCAGTGGCCTCAATAACGACGCCGTACCTGCATACGCCGCAGTTTCCTGTTTGCTTGCACTTTCCAGCACACCATTGACAGCAGCCTTTGGCATCTTGAGGTGCATCGAGTCCACCACCGCCGCAGACCTGCCCAGCAAGGCGAGGACACGCGCGAGAAGGAGTCCCGCGTCGCTTGTTGGGAATGAGGTAGCTTACTTATCTCACTTTAGTTGGGTTGGCCTGAGTACGTCCAAGAAGTGTTTCGTTCCCAACTCAAATGGTCTGGGTGGGTTTTAAGGCCTGGGGCCCACCCGTATGCACTATGGATAAGAAAGGCTCACATGTTTCACCAGCCAGGAAGACAAACAAGCATGGGCCCTCAGGAAGAGCGGGGGGTCAAGATTTGCCGTCCTTTTTGCGTCACCTTCCATCTCGCTAACCGAAACGGCTTCCCCTGCAGTCCGGCAATGCGGACATTGGCGAGCAGATCGGCGGAGTTGTGGCGGTTACTACGACGGCACACTAAAGCAGCATGTGACGTAAATCAACACGGTGTTGCCACCTCAGGCTTTATCTGGAAATGCTCAGGCAGCTCGCTTAGCTCCGGATTCTTTGCACTGCAAATCCGGACCATGGAACAGAAAAATGGCCGTGCTCATTGCGTCAGCATCTAAGTGGCAGCCCGGGGAGTCTTGGGACAACACCGAGCCATTGAAGTTGCGACCATGCCCAGAGATCTACGAGCACCTGGGCTGCAAACGCGGTGGGCCCATGGCGCTAGTAACCCTGGGCTGCGCCCGTGAGGAGGTTCATGAACCCACATTTGGGCAAGTGGAAGTACGATATTGGTGAGTACAAGGCCAGGAGGGGAGCGTAGCGGAAAGCGCGTCTAGCCTTGGAAGGTCATTCCCACATGTTTTCTGACGAATCATCTCGGGTGCCAGGTTACACGCGATGAGGATGACAATTTGATCTATGCCGCCAGGCTGCAGAGTATGGTTTGCACGTGCTGTCTGCTCTCAATGTCCTGATGCCGCTGGCCGCTTATCCTAAGGTTGAAAAGGAAGTGACAGGCGACATGAGCTGACTTCAGAGATAAAACCAGCACTTTTGCTGCATAGCAACCCCTTCGCACTGCAGCGCAGGCAGGCTCGAGCCTGAAGATGACGATGATGTGAACAATCGATGGCTGAAAGCAGACCTGGCAGAGAATGGGCAGATCAGGATCAGACTGAGCAAGTCGATCGGCTGGCACCTCAGACAGATGCATTGGCCAGGATGCAGCCGGTTTCCTGACCATGTATCCTTTGCCTGGGGGCACGTCGAGAGCACACGTAGGAATTTCCATTGACATGGAGTCGCAGTACAAGCCAGCTGGAAGTGACGAATGGGGGGAGACAAGATCCTTGGCACCAGGCAGCTTCTAGTTTCCTTGCTAAGCGGACACACACAGCTATTATGCGCGCAACGTCAACCTGACGTTGTGTTCAAGCGCATACTGCCCGAGAGCTAAGGAACTGCCTTCAAATTCTGAGGTGGGCACACAAGTTTCTCGCGGAGCTGCTCGTGAGATGGCACTTTTCCAAATCGATAAATTGGCGCATCGCATGTGGGCGCTCCAGGGCTTGTATTCCCTGGGCGGCACAAAGCGTGTCCCACTGGCTCGGTCACGTGCAAATTGCAATTTTCAGCTCACTCCATTTTCCCTCTTGTGAGCGTTGGTGGGCTGGCTGGGATTTCTCGGCGAAGGTTAAAACAGAAGTTCATGCGTTCTCGCTGTTGCGACTGCCAGTCCCTGCAGGTCCCACATGGCTAGGATCATCCAAACAAGCGAAGCCTCCTGCTCAAGGGTGTTGGGACAACTCTGTGGCACAACATGCTAAGACAGACGAATGCACAACCAAGTCTAGGCTGCAAGGGTGCACAAGGGATTCAGACATTTCTTCCGGGGCTTGAAGCAATGGCTCGCACCAGGGTTTGGCTGTTGGCGCTTGCCGCTGTGCCGGCCTTCGTTGGCCCGCCCCGAGATCGGCAGCCGGTGTTGGATCGACCAGACCCGATCACTCTCAAGACTACCGAATCTACCAGGGAATTTACCGAGTTGCCCGAGCCAGAGTCCGAAAACAAGCTGGCGAAGAGGGTCAGGGCAATTGCGGTGGGCTCTGCCGCCGGCATTTTGCTCAGCATCGTAGTGCAAGGGGTGACCAAGAACACACAGGAACAGATCCCGCGCAGAGAGTACAGGAGGGTGGCAGCGTCCTCCGGCTTCGCCTGGGACACCTTGGGCACTGGATTGGTCATTGGGCTTGGTGCAGGGGTGGTGATTGGCAACAAGCTGACCGATTCCGAGTCGACCTCCCAAAAGGATAAGCCCAAACCGCATGGAAGGCAAGATGTCAAAGTCCGGACATCCGAGCCTGCGCGTTAATCCCACTGAGTGCTTGGTGAAAGCCACTCGCGTTTCGCGAACAGCTGCAACGATCAAGCTATCCATAGCTTGTTTCGGGTTTGCCGCATTGGGTTTCACATTGGGCAGGGAGGCACGCAGAGCACAGAGCTGCTGGCACCTCTGTCTATGGGTTAAATGCTTTAACATTTCAGTTTCAGAGCCGGGGTTGCAAAAATCGAAGCTCGGAGCGATCTACGGCCACCAATGCCATCACCCATGCCATTCGCAGACAAACGGCGCGGCTTTTCTCGCCAAGGCATTGATTGCCAGAACAGAGGTGACCAACGACCCGCAACCTCCCCAGACCTCGAGAACAGCCTAAGGGACTCTCCAGTTTGCCTATGTGCATGGAAATGCAAATTTTGAGAACCGATTTGTGCTGAGGAGTCAACTGTTGCAGGCGGAAACGGGCGGTTGCGCTGTTTCAACTTCGAGCTGGGTTCATGACTCCAGGCTGCTATTGCCATAGCCGTCGTTGCCGACCCCGCTGTGAAGATCAGAACCTGCAGCCCAGGCCTCACTCAAGGCGATTGTCACAGGCAAGCACCACGTGACGGCGTGACACTGAATGCCTGAGGAACAGACTCCTTTGGTACGGAGAGATGTGACCAGATTCCATCAGAGGAGGCAGGTGGTTCTTTCAGTATGATTCATGTGTGTTGCATGCCCTGTGCTGCCGAGACTGCGCCTGTGAAGCCTTGAAATTGTGATCTGATCGCGATGTGCGTTCCTTGTCTCGGGCAGGTAGTGCGGCCGGCCCGATGCCCAGAGGTTGCGCCAGGCGTGTGGCTGGGCAGCTTCGGGGCCAGGTTCTCAACTCGCTCTCAACTGCTGCACCCTTCATGGGAAGCGTGGGCCCGGCCAAGCTGCATCTGAAAATCAAGACACGAAAATGTAAGCCCTCACCACAAGCATCAATTTGATTCATATGTGCACGTGCCAGGAGCTTCTGGGGATGCTGGGCATCGCTTTGGAGGGTACGATTAAAGTTGCGGCCGAGCCCAGCCTACAGCAGGTCCTTGCCTCAGAGAGGCGCCAGGTTCTGCCGGGCCCTGCCAGGTCGATGCCACCAAGGTGTTCGGAGATAGCCTCAACCCAGGCAGTGGTAATCCAACCGGTTCAACCGGTTCAACCCGCATGTCTTTCTCCTTGCCCAAGTGGGCTGAAGGGGGTCACGACAGGCAACTTCAGCGAGGATGATAACAACACCGAGCCCCCAGAGCCAGTGCTGAGCCCTCGGATGTCGGTCGCCTTTTGCTCTACCTGAGTTGTGACCCCCCAGGTTTGTCAACATCTCGCGCATCCAGGTGCTACCAGAGGCGAGCGGGCATTGGGCCATTGGGGGGGGCGGGATTGCAGTGGATTGCCGGAAGTTGTGGGCCAGTTCCTGATGACCGTCACGCAGCTGCTAACCACCACCCAGCAGCGGGTACTTCTTGATCAGGCATCGGATCCTGGGTGTCCATTGGCGCCCCGACCTGTGCCTCGCTGCAGGCATCAGATCCAAGTATTGGGCTGGATGGCTTTGCTGCAGAAGAGGCTGGGCTGCTGAACAAGGCTGAATAGTTGGGGGTGTGTTCTTGCAGGTCTTTACACGGCAACGTGCCAAAGCCTTCACAAGGTCGATTTCAAGTCATGGCAGGTTTTGAAGGCCCTAGCAATCACCATGTGCCGTCCTTACTTGGCCGGCCTGGACTCAAGTCTTGTTTGCAGCAGCCTTGGTCACACCTTTATGCGCGCGCGCGCGCGCGCGCGCGCGCGTGTGTGTGTGTGTGTGTGTGTGTGTGTGTGTGCATTCTTCATGTTGGCCCATCCTGCCCTCAAGCCGGCAGTCCGTCGTCAGTGAGGTGGGCAATCCAGGGAAGTCCCGGCGCAGACTTGGTGAGTTTGGCACCCAAGGCTTGGCACTCAGGGAGCCAAGCTCTCGTGACAGGAGTAATGAGTTTGCGCGAAGCCCACAACCGGTCAAGCCCAGCATAATTAGATTTCTTGCGAGCGGGGAGCCTCTGGGCTTTGGACAAGTTATGACGACTGCAGTGTGGATACTGTCAAGGTGCGAGCACTCATCGACGGTCTTGGCGCCGCCTCCTTGCCAAAGCCACGTGCCCGGATGGCACGGCACACGCAGCAAGCCATTGCGTAAGAGCATTTTGCTCTGAGGGTGCCTTTCGGATCAGCCAGGTACTTAGTGGTTGGGTAAGTTAGTTTAAGGAATGGTACAGATAGAGCTCCCCCCCCAGCCTTGAGACCTGTCGAGGAACAACGACTGCGGACGCCGCCAGATTTGAGCTACCACGCGGAGATGGTGCTGGCCAAGGCAGATGTCTCACACACACCTTGCCCCACTTGATTAAACCAGCGCCCTCCTGATCGCTCCATGCGACTTGTCCAGGAAGTTGGTTGATTGTGGTACCCTATGTTCAACTTAGAATCCCCTGTGGACTTCTACAACCACAACAGGAAACAAATGCGTTGCTCTGCGTTTTCTTGCTACCCCTTGGCAGCGCACAAAAGCGCGACCAATGGTAGGCGGCCCCTGGGAGCTGGTGGCTCAGCCTTCGCAGGGTGTCTAACCGCCCGCAAATGAAGTTTCGGCCGTCGCCAATGTGTGGTGGTCGAAATGCAGTGTTAGTGGGGCTGGCCAGTGAAGCCCAACGAATTTCGCTCATTCCGAGCAAGGGGGCCCAGAACCCACATGCGCGTGATTTTTTTGAACATGGTGTCCTTCTTTTTTCAGTTGTAAGGGGAATCAAAGGAGCCCAACAAAATGTGGCTTCCCCCCTATGTTCAGACAACCCCCCAAAATTCTGGCGCAGTACCCCAAATCCCTACGCCTGGTTTGGAAGGAGATGTTAGGAGGACTGCTTGCAGAATTCCAGAGGGGATGCTAAGGGAAACAAATTCTTCGCAGGGGGGCCTCATTCTGGCTGACAGAGTCGATTCATGCGAAAGTGTACATGGCTGACATGGCACGAATGTTGCATCCAGGACGCTGACACAGTGTTTCTTCGTAAAGGGGGCACGCACACTGACATTGAGGCCACTGACATTGAGGCTGTTCCAAGCGCAAGCATTTGTGCTTTTGCTGCATGGTGTCATGGGCCTCCACTGTTGGGGGGTGTCACCCCTAAGGTTTTTCCGGCCCTGAAATATAGTGAGCCTTGGCCTCGCAGTGGCTCTAAGTCCAGATAGTAGTTTTGTCACAGCCCACCGGAACAGAAGCAGCCCACCAACCGACTTCTGGCCACAGAGACTTGAAGAGAGCCTCCAGCACACCCTGACAGCCGTGCTCCAGACTGGAACCCAACAGCTTCTAATTTTGACCTGGTTTTGCTTTAGCTCATCTCAATTCTCCCTGTCCTGTTGGTGCCACAGCGGCAGGCCGGATGTTTTGCACATGTCTTGGGGCTCATAGCGCTTGCTGAGTCCAGGATGGAATTTGGCAAGTCATACGCTTGTCCTCGCCGTGAGGTGTTTGCAACACAGCGCCGCATGCGCAGCGGGATATGCGCCGCTGGTTTGCGCACCTATGGTACTTCGGGCTTCAGGCTGCTGGACTTGCAGTAGTTCGCATTCGGGCGTCCACACCCACACCTGGCTCAGGTTGCAGCTCAGGTCATCCTGCCTGGTGTTTGCTTTCTTGTGGTTTTTTCCGGCGGCAATGGATACCGCGAACGATGAGTTTGGCAGGCCCTTGATGTCGCTTTGGTGGCGACATCCCTGGAGCCAGGAGCAGCGGCCTCAGCCACAGGTGGACCGGGGGAACAGCCATCGGGGCCCGAAGGACTTGGGACTTGGGACGGGGCAAAGCCTTTGAGGCTACAAATCACGTGCTCGTTGGCTTCCAGGCTCACCGTTGAGTGTCAGATGTCAAAACTCTCAAGGCTAGAAGGTGAGAAGGGCAGGGCACCACAGCCGAACCGATTGCTTGCCGCAGGCGCCGAGCACATGGTGCAATGCTCGCCCGTGCCGTGGCACAAAAATATGTGGGCAGTTGTTCTCCCCAACAGAGCCGCCAATTCTGCATTCGTTGCATTGCCTCAGGTGCTACCTTCGAGTGCAGATGCCTTTTGGGCGGCTTGGCTGACACAAAAATGAGGTTTCAAAGTGTGGAAGACCAATCTGAATTTGACTCTAGAGCCATAGTAGGATTTAGGTGCCACAGTTCGAGGCAATAACTTCCTTACCCAGCCACCTGACTCGTTCGGCCACCTTAGGTTCACTGCTCAAAACGGCAGCTGCGGAGATGCGTGGGAATCTGCACTGGGTCACAAAGCTGATCCGCCGCTTTGCTTAGTTTCCAAGCCCGGGTTTTGCTGGAATCAATAATAATAACATGGGCATTGCATTGAAAGGGGGGTTGGCCAAGAACCATGTTTTCTTGTGCGTGGCTAAAGTGGAATCGCGAACCAACCATACAGCTCGGCTGCGAGTTCTTGATGACTCCGAGGCAGAAGTTCCCCTTCTTGAGGGGGTCAGAGTTGGGCGGCAGCTTCTGCAACACCAGCCGTGACAACGTCTCCGGCATTGAGGAGCTGAGCCTCTCTTTTCAGGGCCCTACGAACGACACCAACGACACCAACGGCACCAACGGCACCACCAGCACCAACGCCAACGAAACCTACGACACCTACGCTTTCGAATTTTCGGTTGCCCGGTTGGCTGCGTGCGCCCTTCTTGTTGTACATGCCTGAGCCACAGCTAAGGTTGGTAATCCGGTACGATCACCAGATGCCTTGACGCACATGTCATGCTATTTGCCGGACTGAGCAAGAGTTGGCATAAGAAGAACCACCTGCACTGTAAGGACTTCAATATTTGGCAATTTGAGATGCTGGACGTCTCAGGCTATATCCTGTACACGGAGAATGTCACTGGGAGCCTTTCTCTGCACAAGTTGTAACTTGTAACGTTGGGAATGGCATGCAAGGAGTAAGGACAAGGACATTTCCAGCAGCACGTAGTGAATCTGTGAGGGATATGGAGGACTCTGTAAATATCCCAGAAAATCAGGAACGCTCTACTGTTTGCATGTCCTTCAGGGTGACAGCACATTTTGACCATGGCTCATGTGGCCTGCTAAGGTTTCAGATAGCCAATGACTCCGTGAACATCGCAGATGCCGAGGTTACACTGGTTACGCCAGTTTTCAATCATATGGCCCAGCTGGCTCTTACCACTCTGTGCCTTGTCGCAGGTATGCATGTGGAGAAGTTTCCCTTTAAGCAAAGCTGAGAACAGGTACCCCAAAGACCACAATATCATGGGGAACTTTCCAGAAGTCTGCTCTTGGAGGATTGCGGGTTAGCTGGCAAGCCAGAGCAGCTTTTGGCAAAGATATTCCGTGAAGGAATTGGCTTGCTTGGCTTCGTGGCGTGGGGAGTGGCATGCGCATGCTGGGTCATGCTGGCTCGTCGCCCAGGCTGAGACTGCCAGTCTCATGCGGTGGCGAATGGAGTGGGGCAACAATTTGGGGCCCACAGCGCTGCCAGCTCACCATTGACATGCCGAATGGCAACTGAGACAAATGTTGGCCTGAGACGATGATGTTGCAAGAGGCATGCCATGAGTCCAAGAGTCGTGTCAGGCATTTGCAGTGGGAGATGGGCAGATTCTATGCAGAATTCCTTTCTCAGCTGCCTGGCCGTGTAAGCTGGGAAAATGTAGCAAAGTCATCTTGCTTTCGGCCTAGGTCTTTGCGCAGATCCCATGCTCTTCCAGCCCAAACCTGCAATTGCAGCCAACTGGACCGACGGAGCCAATGGAACCAACGGGACCAACGGGACCGATGGAGAAAATACAACAAATATGACAGATACCAATGCGAGTGGTGATGGAATCAGTGCAGTTTGGCAAGAAGGGGTACGATTGGAGCGAGTCCCACCAGATCCTTCTTGGCAGCCTCGCATGCCTAGGTTCTAGATGGAAACGAGTCCTGCCTACCTCAGGGTACGCGAGGCTTTGCTGGGAAGGCAGGACCGTTACGTTGCTTTGCTGAGTGCATGAGCTGAGTTGCTCCATGTGGACGTGAGTGTGAATGTTGCTGCCACAGAAACGCCCAGGCGGCCGTGTATACCAGATATGCGCAAACATGCGTAACGTCAAAGGGGCAGCTGCCGCACTTTCTCCACATCAGCAACACCAGCCGATCAAACTGTGAGATGCAGTGCACGCAGAGAGACTCGCAAGATTTGGGGAGGGCTTCTAGCGATTGCCATGGAGGGTCCAGGTGGTTGAATATGAGCTTGCTTGCTTTAGCATAGCTTGGAACTTGGGATGGTGCTGCCAAGGACCTGGCTGCCATGGCTTTTCCCGCAGACAAGAGATTGAGTGCTTCCTTTGGATAGAAGCTGTCATCGTGGACGCCGGCAATTCATCCATGGATTCCATGGATTGCAACATTAAGCAGGCTGTAGAGCGCAAAGAACTCAGCAGCTTTGGTGCAACGTGCCATGCAGGCTCAATGCTCCCTGCAACTCGACATCCCTGGGCAGCTTGGCTCATATAAGGCACTTCCAAAGAGATATTTGCGAGCTTTTGCCTGCAGTTAGAGCATCATATTTGCCTAGGCCAATGGTGGCAAACAGGAGTTGCTTGGTTGGCACAACCTGTGAGAGTGTGTGTGTGTGTGTGTGTGTGTGTGTGTGTGTGTGTGTGTGTGTGTGTGTGTGTGTGTGTGTGTGTGTGTGTGTGTGTGTGTGTGTGTGTGTGTGTGTGTGTGTGTGTGTGTGTGTGTGTGTGTGTGTGTGTGTGTGTTTGTGTGTGTGTGATTGGTTTGTTTGTTTGTTTGGTTGGTTGGTTGTTTGTTTGTTTGTTTGTTTGCTTGTTTGAGTGTATGTGTGTCTGTGTGTTTTTGTGTTTGTCTGTGTGTGTGTTTCTTTGTGTGTGTTTGCATGTGTATGTGTATGTGTGTGTGTGTGATTTGTTTGTTTCTTTCTTTGTTTGTTTGTTTGTTTGTTTGTGTGTTTGTTTGTTTGTTTGTTTGTTTGTTTGTTTGTTTGTTTGTTTGTTTGTTTGTTTGTTTGTTTGTTTGTTTGTGTGTTTGTGTGTCCGTGTGTTTGTGTGTGTGATTTGTTTGTTTCTTTCTTTGTTTGTTTGTTTGTGTGTTTGCTTATTTGTTTGTTTGTTTGTTTGTTTGTTTGTGTCAAAGTTGTGCATGCATGGCACACCCCATAATACTTCACCATGACACTTCGGTGCATGGCTCAAGTGCACAGAGGAAAATAGGGAGCTGCTAGGGTACTTCAGGGTTGAGTGTGGTCATACAGTAGGAGTGTTGTTTGCATCACTTCTGATCAACTTGGATTTTCTCATGGTAGCGGAGCCTTAGTGCTCCAGTAGGACTTCGGTAGAGCCCAACTTTTGAGAAATCAAAGGAGGTCACTTAGGTGACTTCGACTGCACAGAAACCAATGGCAGAGCTGGAGTCGGAATTCGGTGGTAAGCTTAGGCTTCCACTTCCGAACCCATTTAATGGTGACCCTGCATCCTGGGAGGAATGGGAATGGAACTTCCGCACTTATCTTTCTATGTTTGAGCCTTCAGTGATTCCCATTCTGGAAAGATCAGCAACTTCTGCTGACCCAATCCTGGATGACCACTTCGATGGCTAGGCAAAGACTTGTGACGTTTGCTAGGAAACTTCATCATTTGCTAGCCAATCTGACGAAAGATAGTGCCAGACTTCTGGTAAGGCAGAATGAAGGAGGCAACGGGTTTGAGACCTGGCGCCGGCTTCATCGCCAATTTTCATTACCAGATGCCACCAGACATGTGTCACTTCTGACTCAGTTGTTAGACTGGAAGTTCAACACAAGCACTTTTGAGCAAGACTTCAACGCCTGGGAGACAGTTAAGGCCAAGTACGAAAGGCAAACAGGAACTCCAATTCCCGATAGTGTACTTGTGGCAACGCTGATGAACAAAACACAAGGCGCACTTCAGCAGCACCTTCGTCTCAACGCGCATGCACTTCAAAGTTACCAGGCCACTCGTGAGGTGTTGGTTCAGTACTTCAGGTCGTGTCACATCCTGACCACTTCACAATCAAACGGAGCAGCTCCCATGGACATAGGTGCACTTAAAGGCAAAGGGAAGTATTCGTTCTTCAACAAAGGAAAATGCAAGAAAGGCAACAAAGGCAAAGGAAAGGGTGGCTTCGGTCACTGGAACTTCATGAAAGGAAAGGCAAAAGGACTCAAAGGTAAAGGTAAACCGAATTTCAAAGGCAAAGGAAAGCAGAACACTTCGCAGTACAGCACTTCGAGCGCTTCGGCCTCAGGTAAACGGTCCATGACATGCTGGTCATGTGGGACACAGGGGCATACTTCTCAGTTTTGTCCTTGGAAGAGAGTCAGTGCTGTTGATGAAACTTCAGGTGAGTCATTCGATGATTCATGGAACACTTCATGGCATGAGAGCGACATGTGGAATGATGAGTGGACTTCTGATGAATGGTCCATTGGGGCTCTTTGGGACCCCACTTCTTGGGAAGATGACTCATGGAACTTCGGCCCATGGGACTTCAGTGCAGGCGAGTGGAGTGAGGCACCTGAGACTTCGGGACCAGAGGCCCAACTTCCACAGGCACCTGCTGAGCCAAGCACTTCGCAGCCAACTGTAGGAGCTGTCACACTTCAAGGATCCCCTGGTCTTGAGAAACCTGTCACTTCTTCAGCCCCTATGCCTAAGGCAAAGGTGAAGGCTTCCCCCAGCATACTTCTCGCTGCAGTGACGTTGAATGCAATTGCAACAGGAGCCACAGGACACTCACTTCCTGAACCTGCTCACTCAGGCGTTTTCTCGTGTACCTCGACTTCAAGCGGTTCTGGTTTGGTTGACTTTGCAGGTTGGAGTGACTTCTGTTGCATGGTTGATGTTGGCTTGAGCTTGCCAGACTTGCGTGGTTTGAGCTTGGTTGACACTTCGGACCAACTTCCATATGAGAGCAAAGCTCAGTCGGATTTTACTTCACAGTGACCTGTGCTCATCCACTGAGTGTGCAATGGCACCACTTCTGCATGATGGTGTTGAGGAGAACTGTGAAGTTCTTCACATGGATGAGTTTGTGAGCTTGACTTCAGTTGGCTTAGGTCACTTGGACGTTGAGTTTCATGATTACTTCCTTGAACAACACTTGGTTGCACACATGGTTGACACTTCGGAGTGGATTCTTTTCGACTCTGGTGCAGCGGCAAACTGCTGCCCCAGAAACTTCGCACCGGCATGGCCACTTCTGCCATTGACCGGTAAGCCACCTCCACTTCGAAGCATATCAGGACAACTTCTGAATGTATACGGTCGGAAACTTGTTGGCATGGAGATTGGCGGAGTTGGACTTCACTTGCACTTTTATGTATGTGATGTTCCTTACCCTGTTGTGTCGGTTGGAAGACTTCTTGGACAAGGTTTTGAGGTGTCACTTGGAAAGGAACTTCACCTGAAGACACCCGAGGGATCCAATCTTGAACTTCATAGATGTGGATCGTTGTTGTTCATGTGTCCAAGAGTCCTGAACTTCGAGAAGTCTGACTATGAGTTTGTAAGTCAGGTCTTCCATGAGCAGTTCAGGCCAGACTCCAACTTGGTTGCGCCAACCTCTTTCAAGCCAGTGTACTATCATGCTGATCGATGGCACTTCGACTCAGCAAGGAACACGCTGGTGAGACACCACAAGAGGCCACGTAAAGCTCTGTTCACTCCTGAAGGTGCTTCCGACAGGCCAGTGACTTTGGAGCAACTTGCTGATGAGCGACGAACTTACATGACGCACTCCGATGGCCGCGAAGAAGTTGTAGTTGACAACTGGCGCACTTCGGAGGAGCCGCATAAAGCATATGCGGACTTCTGGAAAGGGCGCACAGAATTCGTGCTTGCTTCAAGGCCAACTGGAAAGAAGCTGACCGGCAAGCAGAGTACTTTGCCCCAGCTTAGGAACGTTCAGCTAGAACCCGTCGCTGCAGATGCCACTTCTGCAGCGCAACCAGCTTCGAGCGCTGCGTCTTCTTCCAGGCCACCTCAGCGGACTGTCGCGGAACCTTCTGCTTCAGCCCGAGCTTCGGCCAATGGAGGATACAGAGATGACTTCCGTCGCAAACTTCAGATGGCCTCTGAAGGAAACATGGACAATATTAGAAAGATGGTCCTTGAGCAGATGAAGTCGAATGATCCGGAGACTGGACTTCCTTACACTCACGACTTCTGGCTGAGCACCTCTCTGATGTGGATCAGGTTTCATCACGTACCTCGATCCACCATGTTCGTTCCAGCAGGGGTTGAACTTCAGGATGGACCCCCGCAAGAGGAACTTGGCAACGGTCGAATGACCATGGTTCTCACGGATGCCGGCGACCAATGGCATGAGGACACGTGGGACTTCAACGACCCGAGCGCCAAGTGTGACATCGGGGTCACGTTCACCGGAGAAACTTGCTTCGAACGGAAGGGACACGAGATGTTCCAGCCACTTGCAGAGGCTGAAGAAGGCGATGTCCAGGCGCGTGTCGCTCGAGGACTTTTGCAGCCAAAGCAGCCTACGGAATTGGAGCGTGCCGAACACTTACTTACGCACCTTCAGTTTCGTAGCTGGTGCACTCGCTGCGTGCAGGCGAAGTCTCGTCAGAACCACTCGGCAAAACTTCGCACTAAGCAGCCTGTGTTGCAGATGGACTACATACAGCTTCATCACGGACCCTTCAGGGAATCAGCTGACACTTCTCAATGTCCACGATGTACTGTCTGGACTTGGAATGTCATGCGTTGTCCCGAACAAGGGTTACTCCGTGTATGCCCGTGCTGAGCTTCGCCGGTTGTCCTTGAGGCTGGTCGGACGTTCGGGGTACTTCAGTGTGACCCGGAACCGTCGCTCAAGGCTGTAGCTGAAGAGGTCACTTCGGACCTTGGCGGGCTTAGTCTGCGCACTTCTGCCGTAGAGTGGAAGCAGGCGCAAGGAGCTGTCGGCAACACGCAGCAACTCCTGTACGCTCAGATCCGAACGCTTCGTAAGGACTTGCAAGAGCGATACGGGCGTGAAATCGAGTTGACTTCGCCAATCATGACATGGTTGGTTCGACACTCGCAATGGCTTCTCAATCGCTACGCAATCCGAAGCGACGGATTGACTCCGTTTGAACGTCGTTGGTCGAGACGGTACACTTCTGCAATCTGTCGTTTTGGTGAGGTTGTTCTCGTCCGAGTCTCCGGAAGGGTGCCAAAGCTGAACTTGCCTGGCAGCCTGGTCTCTGGCTCGGTAGAGACACCACTTCTGATATGCACATCATCGGAACCACTTCTGGCGTGACGAAGACGCGCAGCGTGCGACCATTTCCATCGGAACAACAGGTGGACGTCGACATGCTCAAAGACTTCGTCGCAAAGCCTTGGGATCCGAGGGGCCGTTCCGAGGAGACAGATGACTTCGTTCTGCCTCCCGCGCCGGCTCCTGCAGCACTTCAGGACGGCAACGCCGACGACTCGCTTCCCGTCATGCCTCACGCCGCTGGCTCGAGAAAACGTGAGCCACCGGAAGCTGATGTGGAAGATGAGCAGGCTACCCAACTTCAAAGAGTTGGACCCGCTCCTGGAGACTTGAAGCGTGATGTGCCGGATGAACTTCCCGAAAGTCGATCCAAACTTCAACGAATCCCTGCGATCGTCGAAGATGACTTCGGCGAACATGTTCTTGATCATGCTTGCATCTCTGCGATCACCACTAAGGACGGACTTGAGGTCCCGGTGTCTGTGAACGCAGACGAGGGCGAGAGGACTCAGGAACTTAGTGCCTTGCAGCCTTCTCTGTGGTACGAAACGGAGTTCCCTCGCGAGCTTGAAGTTGCAGGTATGGACAAGGAAATGAACAGTATGCGTGACTTCGGCGTGTACGAAGAGGTCAAGGTCGATGAACTTCCTCCTGAGAAAGTTGCTTCAGCCACAAGCACCAAATGGGTTAAGCGCTTTAAAGGCGACTCCGTGAGATGCAGGCTGGTTGCAAGAGGCTTCAACCAGGTCTCGGACGCTGATGACAACTTCGCGTCCACACCGTCGTTGGTTACGCTGAAACTTCTCTTGTTGCTTGCAATAAAACGAAGAACTGGTACATCCTTGCTGGAGATGTAAGCACTGCGTTTCTTCACGCGTTGATGACAGATGAGGTGTTCGTAATCCCTCCAGGCAAATATTACCCAAAGGCGGAGTCCTCTGGCGACTTCGTCGAGCCATGTATGGCCTCAAGAATGCGCCAAGGCTGTCGCAAGACCACTTCGCCAACGTAATGGCTGACCTCGGGTTTGTTCGTCTGAAGACAGATCCGAATCTGTACTTCAACGCGAAGCATGGTGTTTACGCCTTGTGCTACGTGGATGACCTGCTTCTGTTTGGGGATGAGCTTCCGTGCAAGCACTTGTTCGAGGAACTTCAAAAGCGTGTCTTGCTTCGAAAAGAAGGAGTTCTGGACGTAGGTTCTTCTGTGAACTTCCTTGGTCGATGCATCACACGGCGTGCTGGGTCAATTGGGATCAGCATGCCCAGCACTTACATCGACAAAATGCTGTCTGAGCTTGACATGATGAAGTGTCGCGTCTCTACGACGCCTGGCACGGATTCACTTCGGAAGAAGATCGAATCAGAAGACTTGCTGACTTCCGACGAGCATCGGTTGTATCGGCGACTGATCGGTCAACTTCTGTGGCTTAGCAGCGTGCGTCCGGATATACAGTTCGCGACGAAGGAACTTTCGCGTGGACTTTCTCAGCCGACGCAAGATCACCTTCACAAGCTTAGGGTGCTTCTTCGCTACCTTTCTGGGACTAAGGAGGCTGTACTTCAACTGTGTCCTAAGGTGACTCTGCCTGCTAAGGTGACTGGACCTCGACGTGTACGTCGACTCAGACTGGGCCGGTTGTGCACAGTCTAGACGCAGCACTTCAGGTGTAGCGCTGTACTTTCTAGGATCGTACGTCACTTCGATCAGCAGAACACAGCAAACCGTAGCACTTTCATCAGGCGAAGCTGAACTGTACGCGATCGGACTTGGAGTTTCTGAAGGACTTTTCGTACGGTCCCTTCTTCTTGAAGGAAACTTCTCCCAGAAGGCGAACTTCCGAGTTCACACTGACAGCGCAGCAGGCAAATCCATGGCGTCCCGCTTTGGAGCTTCACGCAAGACCAAGCATGTGGAACTTCGTTTTCTGTATGTTCAGGAACTTGTTGCTTCTGGAACTGTTGTGTTGAAGAAGGTGGCTGGCACTTCCAATCCCTTTGATGTCATGACTAAGTATGTGAGCAGGGATACACTTCTGAGACACCTTGCGACTTTGGGAGTGACACTTCCATTTGGTCGCATGCTCTAGAGACTTGCATGAGTTTGAACTTCATCAGAATTCAATGTTTTCACCTAGTCACTTTGCATTTGCATGGAAACCACTTCTAAGAAGTAGGACTTTTTGACCACGCTCCCCAAATAACTTTTGGTGAGTTTTCAACATGTACCCAGTAGAACTTTAGGACCATGGAACTTCAAATAGAGTTTGAACTTCGGTGGCCATTTTGCGCTTCTTTTTGCAAACCCACGTTTCCGCCTGCCATGGACTGCAGTGCGGACTGACCTCCACTTTGCTCACTTCGAGATTGAGCCTTGGTTTTTGACTTCATGGCGCAGGAGCACCCTCGTTTCAACTGCAGTGTTGAAGTCCTTCATCTTCAGGTCGCACAGTGCTCCGGAAGACTTCCTTCAGAGTTACTGGTGGCGGAACCAGCAGACTTCACTGCCACTGAAGGACGGAAGATGTGCCACTCTGCAGAGTGTGCAAGAAGTGCCTACTTCCGGCTCTTCATGATGTTGGTCGGGTGAGACTTCCTCCGGGGAATTTCTTGTACACCAACGGAGAAAGGCGAGTGTACTCAACACTTCGGCCCGTGATGCATGCAAGCCCTCCGCAGAGACTTCATGCAGATCCTTGGCTGTACGGACCGGTTCACTGGGTGGTACTTCCAAGGAGCCAGTTCCCATTGGCTTTGAGCACTTCTGCAGACGTGGGCAGGTTTGTGCCGATGCTTCCCCTCGGATCACTTCCGAGCAGTTCGAGTGGGGCAGCCGAATGGGAAGCTTCAGTTTCAGCGCTCGGTCGGCACTTCTCTTCGCACTCTGGGGATTTCACATGAACAAGGAGATGGGAGTGAGACTTCAAAGCGAAAACGACGAGATCTTCCTGATCGGAGTCAAGCTGGAAGCTGATAGGATCTGGGGCGCCCTCCAGACTTCACAGACACATTTCTGGAATCGGAACTATCTGGACTTTTTCCTCCACTTCACTCATTGGAACTTCACACCAGCCGAGGCATCAACTTCTGAGATCTTCACCTTGGGATTCACAGCTTCGGAGGCAGCTCATTTCATCTTCAGTGAGCTTCCTCACCGACAGGTTCAAGGTGGCTTCGGCAGGTACATGCACCTGATACTTCAGTCTGACATAGCCCAGGGATTCATCCAGTACGGTGACATCCCGATGGATTCAGGCATGGCTATGAGACTTCGAGCAAGGCTCTGATGAGAGTGAGACTTCACTGACAGGAGTGAGAAGAACTTCAACGGGGAAACTTTTGGACTTACAACTTCATTCGGTTACCGCGTGCTCAATTTGCAACTTCACTGGAATCACAGTTACAACATTCAGCACAACTCTGGCTATCTTCACTTCACTGTGAGTGGTCATGCACTTCACTGGATTGGGTACACACTTCAACTGGTTTTTAAGATTTCACTGCAACTTCAATCACTGTATCAAGGCATTTCACTTCCTGTCGTGGTCAGTGGACTTCCTGTCCAGGTACAGGTGACTTCGTGTCACACTTGCTTTAGAGGTAGATGCGGAAGGTTTTTAACTCACTTCATGCTCCCTCTCAATCCCCCTTTTGGCTAATTAGTGTGAAGATCCACTTCATCAACTTCAGTGAACTTCAAGGGGCCGTGTCAAAGTATTGCATGCATGGCACACCCCATAATACTTTACCATGACACTTCGGTGCATGGCTCAAGTGCACAGAGGAAAATAGGGAGCTGCTAGGGAACTTCAGGGTTGAGTGTGGTCATACAGTAGGAGTGTTGTTTGCATCACTTCTGATCAACTTGGATTTTCTCAGTTTGTTTGTGTGTTTGTTTGTTTGTTTGTTTGTTTGTTTGTTTGTTTGTTGGTGTGTGTGTGTGTGTGTTTTTGTTTTGTTTGTTTGTGTGTTTGTGTGCTTGTGTGTTTGTATGTTTTGTTTGTTTGTTTGTTTGTGTGTCTGTGTATTTGTATGTGTATGTGTATGTGCATGTGTATGTGTGTGTGGGATTTGTTTGTTTGTTTGTTTGTTTGATTGTTTGTTTGTTTGTTTGTTTGTTTGTTTGTGTGTTTGTTTGTTTGTTTGTTTGCTTGTTTGTTTGTTGTGTGTCTGTGTGTTCGTGTGTGTGTGTGTTTGTATGTGTATGTGTGCGTGATTTGTTTGTTTGCTTATTTATTTGTTTGTTTGTTTGTTTGTTTGTTGGTGTGTGTCTGTGTGTGTGTGTGTGTGTTTGTTTGTTTGTTTGTTTGTTTGTGTATTTGTGTGTTTGTGTGTTTGGTTGGTTGGTTGGTTGGTTGGTTGGTTGTTTGTTTGTTTGGTTGCTTGGTTGGTTGGTTGGTTGGTTTGTTGTTTGTTTGTGTGTTTGTGTGTTGTTGTGTTCGTGTGTTTGTGTGTTTGTGTGTTTGTGTGTGTGGGTGTGTGGGTGTGTGGGTGTGTTTGTGTGTCTGTGTGTCTTTGTGTCTGTGTTTGTGTGTATGTGGGTGGGTGCGGGTGTGTGTGTGTGTGTGTGTTTGCCTGGGGCGGGTGTGTGTGTGTGTGTGTGTGTGTGTGTGTGTGTGTGTGTGTGTGTGTGTGTGTGTGTGTGTGTGTGTGTGTGTGTGTGTGTGTGTGTGTGTGTGTGTGTGTGTGTGTGTGTGTGTGTGTGTGTGTGTGTGTGTGTGTGTGTGTGTGTGTGTGTGTGTGTGTGTGTGTGTGTGTGTGTGTGTGTGTGTGTGTGTGTGAAGCGTCCTGGAGCACGGACGGAAATTCCACATTGCAGGGGGACTGGAGCCGATTTGCCTATCCAGTCCAATGAAGCTACGGCATTTCGGTGGATACCGGATCTGATCAATCCGGCGTACCTGCCTATTTCCTGACCCTCTTTCCTGATTCTTTTTGCGGTTTCTGTTTGTCGCTGTTGCTTCCTGTTCGGTGTCGATGTTGTGACCTGTTGATTTGCATTTGCATTCAAGCATTTTTACTGACTGCGTTTTGCATCTCGGCTAGTGAAGCCTCTCGAGATAAGTGTGTTTACCCACGGCCTGTCCGACATGGCGCTGTGGGCTGGACTCGCCATATGCGGGAGCCCCCTGCGAGGGGAAGACCGTTCAAGTGTTCAAGTTCAAGCTGCAGTTCAGTTCAGCGCGTTTGACCACGATCAAGGCTGCAGCTTGAGGTCTTAAGGTATTCCGCACCCAAATGGTGCTCTGCTGGTTTCATGCGCCTGCACTGCCTGCACTGCCTGCCTTTGAAGCAAGGCTGCACCCACGAGGTTTCAGGCTCCTAAGCTTCATGCGCCAGTGACGAGTTGGTCATACACCAACTCTGCGATTCGTGGCGTTTATGGAAGCTTTCGTCTCGGATGAGTTCAGTTCAGATTCATCGGCATAGCCACATGAGGCACTTTCATGAGGCCACTTGACAGGCACCTCTGAGAACCCCTTTGTGCTCGCATGCATTTCTGTGGAAACTTTTGCCGTTGCCGCGGGGTTTTGGCGGTCCCCTGGTGGAATTCCCTCTGTTTGGTTTCGATTCGCAGGTTGAAGTTGGCTCGCATGCATTTGCACCATTGACGCATTTTTGCCGCAGTTGTGGTTTTGTTTTCACCCCTTTCCAACCTTCTCTCTCCCTTGCGAGATGGCTGGACACCAGCTCTATGACATGATGCATTCGCTCCTGCATAGCATTGCGACCGGCACCGCGTCCGGCTCACCAGGCAATTGTGGACCGAACTTGCAGCTGTCATCCCAGATGACGCAGCCCATGAACCTTGTACCGTCACCCAACTCGCAGACGGCATCCTTCACACCTTTCCCCATGATGCCCTACGGCGGCCTCTCGAACTTTGGCAACCCGATGGCCATGATGCCCTACGGTGGCCCTCCCAATTACGGCAACTTGGCACCTGGCACCATCATGCCTTTCATGACTCAGAGCAGCATGCCATCTTCACTGCCCGAGCCTCAGCCGGCGCGCGCGCCCGAAGCTGCCGCTGCGGCTCCTGCCGCTACCTCCTCAACCAACCACCCTCCCCCGGACACTCGGCACCATCCCCACTCTCGCAGATCCCGTTCCCGCCACAGACAGCACCGACACTCCCACTCCCACACCAGCCACCATCGCAGGCACAACAAGTCGCACCGACGACACGACACCCGACGATCCCGCAGCTACAGCAGGTCACGTTCCCCTTCCCGACACTTCCACCACTCCCGACGTGCACACCACTCCACTGTCTCCCTCCGCTCCCGCTCCCCCCGACACAGGTCCCACCATCGACACTCCCCTGCACCCAGAGCCACGACTTCGCACCGACCCACTCACACTACTCATGATTCCACCTCCTGGCGCACTTCCGGGAAGGATTCCAACAAGTCTCAATGGTCCTCCTCACACTGGCGGAACCAATCGTGGGGATACCCACCACAGAACAAAAACCGCTGGGACATGCACCACCATGGCGCCAGCCACACCGGCCACCGAAACAACCAGGGCAAACGACCGTCCTGGTCACTGCAGCACCATGGGCAGCAACCCCACCCCACTTCCCGCACCGGCCACCACAACACTAGCTTGCCCCCTCACCCAGCACCTGCGGCGGCCTTCACTTCCACTCCCCCTCCCCCTCCCCGACCCACGCCGGCTACTCCTCACCCTCCCCAACCCCCCTTCGACAACACCGGTGATTTGGATCCCCCTCCATCGGAGGCGGACATCAATGCCACCACCACTTCCGACAACCGGTGGCTTGATCTATGGAGAAACGTCATGGACACGGCCAAGACTGACCCGCTGCGAGTTCCCACGCCTAGGGAGTTGGGGGAGCTGGACCCGCTTCCAGCCTTGGACATCTCCAGGGTGGAACAGACTAAGGCCATTTTGATGGACCTGGACCCTGCTTTGCCACCTTCACATGCCGATCTCCTCGCGGAATGCTGGGAACTGCGAACCATGGACACGGATGATCCCATACCGTTCGATCCCAGCTTCTACCACCTCTTGGGACGGGAATCACACGGCATGGTGTTCGCAACCACTTGGTTTCCCCGACCTCATCCTTGGCCAGTTGCTGGCGGAGACCCGGAAGCTGGATCCGGCACGGCCTCCCATCACGCTGTCATGTATGTGCACGGCACCACCCCGGATCGAGTGCGCCGCATGTGCCATGAGAACATGATCCGACCCGCTGCTTGGAGGCCCGAGAACCATGACTACCCGAGCTTTGGATGCTACGCTCAGGCCACCCCCACGGCATGCACGCCCGACACGCTCGGCCAGCTCTTGCAGAACTTTACAATCGGAAAGTCTCAACTCGGCGCCATCGCTTTTGGGGAACTACGCTCCATCAATCAGCACAAAATCCTCGAATCCGGGGGAAGCCACGAGGATCAACACAACGTGCGGCGCCACTTCGCATGCCGCCGAGGCAAAAAGTGGTGCCTTCACTCCAAGTTTGCGATGCTGAGAGGCATCGCGCTGCAGCGCCCGGCTTAGCGGGGCGCAACTGTACCATCTTCCACCCAACCAGGAAAAGAATTGGTGCACTGTTTGATCGCCTTTTTTCTTTGCTTTGCTGTTCTGCCTTTCCGCGACCGTTCTCTCACCTTGTGACCTTACCCGCTTGATTCCGCTCACCAGCTTTTGGTTCGAACATTTCCTTTTCCCCCGTGTTTTCTCATGGCTTTCCAACCCCCTCGAGGTTTGGTTACGGCGCTCCAAAGGCAAAACTTACCACCGCAGCCTTCGCCCACGGCATCCCATCATCATGGCATCGTGTACGGCAACAACATGGCCGGGAACCCGTGCGGGGCCCTGTCCGGGCCTTCCTACGGATGCTCTTCCACGGCATCGGCACCGCCAGCTACACATCCGACTCCCTGTCAGACCTACGGCCAACCTATTCCCCGTTACCCACCACACCCCGGCCCTCGTCCACCCTCCTTTGGCGGCTCTCTCCCCCCCCCTCCCGGCGGCAACCCCTTTTCCCCCCCCTCCCCCCGTCCATCTCAGGCCTCCCTCCTGGACTTCGGCATGAAGCGACCACGGTTGACTACACCTGACACATCACCGCAGGACGGATCCCCCGCTCTACCCCTGCCCACTCGCATTGCAGACGACTCCCAACCCCCCCCGGCTCCCCCCACCCACGGCGGCAACCCTCCAGCCCCCTCCACCCACGGCGGCACCCCGACCCCTCCCCCCCTCCCCTCCCCACCCACTTGGAAGGAGCCCCGCGACTTGCTCCAACCACCTCCCCACGTTTGCCAATGGCTCACCAGCAACTTCCCACCCGACATTTCCGACACCAAAGTCCAGCGATGGATCACCTCTCAGAAAACCAGCAAAGAGAGCAAGCAAGTCCTAAAAAGCTGGTCCAACGACTGCGCAAAATGGGCAACCACACTGGACTCCGACACCAGAGCCCAACTCGAACGAGCCGCTGTGCTATGGGGCATCCCGGTGCGAACCCTATCAAAACTGGGGTCATCGGCCTTGGGCCGCATCCTGGCCGCTGCGAGTCACTTCTACCAGTGACTCTCAACAGCACACCGACAACGACGCACAGCCAGGCAGCACAAATTTTGGCAACACCACTGCTGCCAACTTCTCACTGTCCTCCGTTTCACTCTTCGGTTCTTCCCAACCGATGACGTCACCGCACGTCATTCTTGCTCCTGGCTACTCGCACAGCTTCAGCTACTTGACGTCTGCCATCTCTCCTGTGGTTCCGGCAGACTGAAAGCCCTGCTTACTCGACTTGGCCTGGACAACCCTGCTTCCGATTTCTCTTCTCAGCTTGTCCCTTCAGCGGTTTATCTGAGATTCACCAGCCATCCAAAGTGGCAGGCCTTTTTCTACCTCGGAGCCACTCGCGCCTCCCTCATGGCACGGGGCCGCAGCCAACTTCGCAAACTACTCCAAGTTCAGCGACATCATCTGGTCAATGCCGAACTGGCAGTCCGGTGGTGGGCACATTTCGACTTTTTCCACCACTACACCTCGGTGCCCATTCACACTGTCGTTCCGGCAACGGACCTATTTGCCACTGAACAGTTCTACATCCAGGAACTGCAACCGTCTCTCAATTTTGGCTTCATCGAGAAACATTTCCGGCCACGCACGGGCTTCATACGCCAATTGGACTTCTCCCAATCCCGGCACATGGGCTTCGCCACCATCTGGCGAAAACGCCGCCGACTACGACTACCCATCGCCCTACAACAGGCCTTCCTGGCCAAACGCGTGGACAACCGCCTGGATTTGTGGCGATTTTTGGGCGATCTTGGCAGCAACACTCTACGACGATTTGATGCCATCCGTTACATACGGAGCAGAGACTTCCCACCCGCCGCTCTCTATGTCCTTCATCGCATAGCCACACACCTGCCTGAACCACACCACCAGGCATGCCTTTCCGCCATTCGATCCAGTTTACAATTCCGGGGCCTCATTCCACCTGGCCCCTCGAGACCGATGCTTGCACCCTTCCTCGCCTGGCGACTACTGCTAACCTGGTACCGACAACGACAACCACACTCCTCTACCACACACCTCACAGTGGACACACTTGACACCTCTGCCATCACCCGCGTCTACAACGGACGCCGTCGCCGACACAAACCCACACAACGCACCCTGTGGCTCGACGACATCCCCGAGATCATTCAGGCCACCCTTGACATGCAGATCTTCTCTGTCGGCCTTCGTTCATTCAGGCAAACACGTGGGGCACCGATGGGATCCCCCGCGTCCCCAGCTCTCTGTTTGATGGTGATCGCGGTCGCCGAACAATGTTGGACCAACACTCACATCACATCGGGACTTCGCTCCGTTGAAGATACTCTCCTGCTCCGCTACGTGGACAACAGACTCGTGATCGCAACCCCCAGGTGGCTCTCGACTCCGGCAGCCAACATACTGTGCGACGAACACTTCTATGGAGGAGACATCTTCCTGGACACAGAAGCCGCCCTGGACTTCTTGGGGTTCCGACTGAACCTCACAAGCAGCACCATCTCCTTCATCCCCTCGCATGAGAAGCACAACATGCTCTCCGTCAAGTCAGCCGCACCACTGATGCATAAGGAATCTGGATGTTATTCCGGACGCACGCTGATCAACCGAGTTTCCTTTCCTGAGTTTCAGCGAGGTCAGGGTCTTGCAATGTTGAAGAGGTTGCACCTCCAACACGGTTTCACCTTACAAAGAGAAGAAAAACCGTCCTTTGCGGAACCACACTGGTTTTCTTCTCTGCCTTTGCATCCTGACAGATTTGACCTGATTTTCGCGCCGCAGCTGTTTGACTGTTTGACCAAAATCCGTTACGAGCATGGATACCAACACAGCACGCCAGCTGCTCCAAGACTTCGAACTCATCCTTGGCATTGCCCAACAAGGCATCGCCACCATCCGCGAGTTCCCTGAGAGTCCGCCTGCCGAACCTGATTTGGCACCGGAGGCCACGCTCAACCCCGCCATTGAGGACCTGACCAACTCACCACCAACACCCCTCCTGGCCCCCCTCGAGGACCTCTTTGAGCCACCTCCTGATGCTCCAGATGAACACCTTCCCACTGATCATGACGAACAATTCCCTGATCATTGGGCTCCGCCCACCCCTCCTCCGTCTTCTCCCGGCGAAAAACGAGCTCGCCGCGCACGTGATTTGGCCTCCTCACGATCTACGGCATCCAAAACCTGCTCGTGGACCAAGCGAAGCTACCACATCGACCAGGACTGATGCCTCTACTGAGGCCGAACCTGAAGCCTCGCAGCCTTGGACTGAGGGAGAGATTGAACTCCTCCGTTCCCTTAAGACCAATTCCAAAGCCAAGTATGTGTGGTCAGTCATCGCCACAAGACTTTCTCGCACAATTGATGCTTGCAAGACTCAATGGGCCTTGCACAAGTGATGTCGCCCCAGTTGGGGCTCCGTGTGTGTGAAGCGTCCTGGAGCACGGACGGAAATTCCACATTGCAGGGGGACTGGAGCCGATTTGCCTATCCAGTCCAATGAAGCTACGGCATTTCGGTGGATACCGGATCTGATCAATCCGGCGTACCTGCCTATTTCCTGACCCTCTTTCCTGATTCTTTTTGCGGTTTCTGTTTGTCGCTGTTGCTTCCTGTTCGGTGTCGATGTTGTGACCTGTTGATTTGCATTTGCATTCAAGCATTTTTACTGACTGCGTTTTTCATCTCGGCTAGTGAAGCCTCTCGAGATAAGTGTGTGTGTGTGTGTGTGTGTGTGTGTGTGTGTGTGTGTGTGTGTGTGTGTGTGTGTGTGTGTGTGTGTGTGTGTGTGTGTGTGTGTGTGTGTGTGTGTGTGTGTGTGTGTGTGTGTGTGTGTGTGTGTGTGTGTGTGTGTGTGTGTGTGTGTGTGTGTGTGTGTGTGTGTGTGTGTGTGTGTGTGTGTGTGTGTGTGTGTGTGTTGTGTGTGTGTGTGTGTGTGTGTGTGTGTGTGTGTGTGTGTGTGTGTGTGTGTGTGTGTGTGTGTGTGTGTGTGTGTGTGTGTGTGTGTGTGTGTGTGTGTGTGTGTGTGTGTGTGTGTGTGTGTGTGTGTGTGTGTGTGTGTGTGTGTGTGTGTGTGTGTGTGTGTGTGTGTGTGTGTGTGTGTGTGTGTGTGTGTGTGTGTGTGTGTGTGTGTGTGTGTGTGTGTGTGTGTGTGTGTGTGTGTGTGTGTGTGTGTGTGTGTTTGTGCGTGTTTGTGCGTGTTTGTTTGTCAGCAGCGCATGCAAAAGACCACAGGAGCTTCCGTTCGGCCAACGTGAATTTCTGATAATTGCATGCAATCCTCAGGCTATGCCTTCCAAATGTTCATTGAAGAGCCAGAGGAAGCTGCTTGCCCAGAAAGATGGCAAGTCCTTGCATGAGCCATGAGCAACATTAAAAAGGAGCACCTCGTCACATTCACTCGCTTTTGTCGCGAGGAAGTGGCTGCAAGTATTTGGCACTTCCAGGGCTATGAGGGCAGTCAGAAGCGCCAAAGCTGCAAGCCAAATCCATGTGCTATCAACTTTCACGCTACCAAGGATATTTGACATGGATGTTGCCGGTCCCAGAGTCCTGCCCACCACATCCACGACGACAATTGCGATGTTTTCTACGTTGTATGTTTGGCCATCAGCCTCCTGCCAGCAAATTTGTCTTGCATTGCCTAGTCTGTCTGAGACTCGCCGATAGTTGCGAGATGTTTCGTGGAAACCTGACCAGCGCAGATGGTGGGTGCACCTATGGCCCAGCTCAGGTCTTGCAGCCATTGCAGGTTGGACCTGTGGCCATCCTGTTCGAGCTGCCATCCCTGCTAGAGCACGGCGAGTTACACTTGATTTGTCCTCCGGCATTCCTGGTTCCAGATCCTGAAGGACAGATCGTCAAAGGACCCCTACTAGCTGTAACCTGGAGTTGCTTGTACTGGAGCTAGCAACCGCTAATGAACATGTCAACTTCCATGAAGGATATGGACGCTACCACAAGCCTTTCCACATATCCGCAAACCCGTTGCTCTTCCCCAACGTGTCCAACACGATGCCACTTCCACCAGGTCCATAGCTTGGTTTCGCAAGCCACAGAAATGTGGGCATGCCTTTCTTGATATTGAACTTGCATGGTCGCCAAAGGTTCTAATGCTCATCGCTATTTCGATGATGCTTTGCAGAGGGCCTACTGGCGAGTGGTGACTTGCTCAGAGTGCCAGTGTAGCTGCAAGTTCTTCATCCAAAGCAACATTCGGCATTCCTGAGGTCTTGGATCCACTGACGCCATTGCTGCCAGCAATCCCATACGCGTTTCAAATTGACCTTGTCAACCCAATGGCGGCCAATGCGAGCCAGAATGTGTGGCAGTTCATGACTACACATGATGGCGAACCTGTGCATAATCAGTTTTTGGAGGGATACATGCTGGACGGAAACAACACCGAGAGCATGTCAGACACGTCCACAGTTGAAGACTTCGATGCTGCTGCAGTGGTTCCTCGCACAGTAGATGCCCTGGTGCAGTCGGATGTGTGCATTGCTTTCAAGACGAGAAGCTCCTGCTCATCTCTATATGGATGCGAGCTCCACATCCGTTCCCCGATGGGCTTCACACCCGAAGACGCATTTTGTGGCAGATCATTCCAGCGGGGACGCTTGTCAGAGATTCAGCGCTGCCTGCCCAGGGCATTTGGCATTGCCTGCCTGTCCCGTGGTCAAGTCACAAGAAGGATCACAAGAACGTGCTATGGATCATGATGCTGCATGTTGCTCCCATTTCCGATTTCCGAGCAAACTGTTGAGGACGGCAGGCGAAGGTGGCCGAGACAGAGCGTTTCCCCTTCCTCACGGGATCCGAGTATGGGCTGGACCCGCTCGCATCTTGTACCTCTTGGCACCCGGGCATGATTAGCTGACTGTTCTCTATGTGTTTGTGTCGCTGGTCGCACGTGTCAGGTCTGATGACAGGGGGATGACCCATTTCAGTCTATTGATTCCTCCAGGGAGCTTGGAGAGTTTCCGGCTCTATGCATTCCAGCTCCCTGCCTACAGGGGTGAATTGTGCCACCCAGAAAGCCTTGAGAGTTTGTCCGCCAAGGGTGTTGATCCGGAACCCCTCGGAGACTCCCAGTCAGAACTCCTGGAAGTTCGAGCTCTGGAGCAAAATCTCGAGTGCCCTCCTCAAGTTTCGAGCAACACGCGAGTGCGCGAATGCGCACCCGAGGATACGGCAGTTCTTAGTCTGAGCTTCTTCTCAGGTGGCGGCCTTCCAGCCTCGCAGCTCATTCAGAGCCGGGAAGTCGCCGGCTATGATCTGCTGGTTACACAGCCCAGTGTGCTGAACTTTCAGTATGCGACCCTGGTGCAAGAATGTTGCCCGTTGTGATGTCCGCCCACACCCATGGGAACCATAGCTGAATCACACGGTTCGAGGCACGGGCAGAAAAAGTGGTGCACGCCCACCACGACGAGTACACCGTCGCCGTGGAATTCAAGCCGCGAAATAATTGCGGGGGCTCAGACTGGGCAGCCTTCGCATTGTTTGGGTCATCCATTTGCGTCATCAAGGCAGCTGGCTGGGGTTCATGGCACTGTTGTGTAGTGCGTGGTCGCCAGTTTCAGCAATCTGTTCCTGAGCAGGTGGAGTTGCCGGCAGAAAAATGCTTGCCCAATTGGGCCTGGCTCCTAGCCGAGTGTATTCCAGCCGCAGACCGTGCACAAGGTGTTACGAGAGGCCTTTGACGCCTCGGCACAGGGTAGTGATGCAAAGCGAGCACTGCGATGCGAGGTGTTTGACCGCCCCCACCTTGGCACAGGCTTTGACAGGCCCCGGCCTTCACATGGCCCATCGCCCAAATCCTGGCTTGGGCGTGGCATGCAATTGCCAGGTGCACCAACGACACCCTGTTCCCTTCGCTGAGAGGCCAGGCCATGACTTCAGGCAGTGCTGAAGTTGAAGCTCTAGTTTGTTGGATGGCATTCAAAGGAGATACGAATCACCCGTAAAAGTATTTCCCGACTTGTGCAACTCAATGGCGAGTCACGCTCTTGCCGCAGAATTGCGCTGCTTGCCGACTGGCACCGTGATGACACCCAAGAGGAATCAGACTAGATGCTGGTTTGAGCTGCCTGGCAGTCAAGCGCAAGTTCAAAGGCATTTGCTCCAGGTAAGGGTTTGAGAGCCAATACATCAAGCCACGTAACTTCCTGTTTGGGTAACCTGTGCATTGGACAGCACTGCTGTATCAGGTTACTGGCAGGAACTATCCAGGATACCTTTGACTATGTCTTCCAAATCGAGATAGTCTCATCGGAGCACCTCTCTGAGTCGGACGCTCTTCATGCAAATTAGGTGGTTCGCGCATTGGATGAAGCCTTTGCCTTGCCTGACCTTGAAAGCAGGAAAACATTTGGTCCTTCAGAACTTTCGAGCACGGCGCCTCAACTGCACTCTTTGAACGTGCTTTCAGCTGGGCGTGAGTTCTGACTTTGGAGCCTGAGCCCACCTTTGACTCCTCTGCCATCCGCCAAGGACTGAACTTAATCAATTTCCATCCTGATGCCACTGGATTCACCATTGGAACCACCACCACCACAACTACCACACGAGCCTTTACCTATGCAGCCGTTTATGCGGCTGACACGCGCTCTGTGTGTGCAGCTTTCGATGTGGACAATGCCCTTCCAGATCCGACTCTCGACATCTACTTGCCCGAGGGTTTCCGCAGTGGAGGCTGCCCTTTTGAGGCCAACGCGACGCTCTTCCCCGAGTGCTTGGGCGAGCTGCCGGCACCTTCCCTTGATGCTATCTCCTGCAAAGAGATGTGGGACGGCAGGATGCTGAGCTACTACCTGCACATATCGGTGGCTGGCATGGCCAATGCTTCCGGCTTCGCGGGCTATGCGCTGCAACTTGACCTCAGGGCGCCCAGAATCATGCCCAGAGCAAACATTTGGAAGCTGGACATGCGGTCAAGCGACCACAAGGCTGCCAAGCTGCACAGATGCAGGCATTGGCACGTGCGGTGGTTTAGGACATGCTTGGGGTGGCACGGCTTTGCGTGTGCAGAGTGGGGCCCAAAGCATGTGACCGAAGCTTCTTTAGGCTTATGTCGCGGCTGTGGAGGGCTTCGTGCTGGGCGAATGGTCTGACACCTGCTTCTCAGCCTGACAGAACAGAAGTCAAAAAGTGTTTCAGAGTTATCCCGTTGAGCTTGGGCCAGGCATTTGCTTGTGATGATAGTGTACTCCACGCATGCTCCAGGCAAATGTTTATACCAGGGGCAAGTGCTGCCGGCAACCTTGATCTCTGATTATCCTGCAGAGGACCCTGGAAAGACTCTCGCCTGCAAACATTTGTTTGGTCAAGAGCGATGTGTGGCATGTGCCTGGTGAGGTTTGCAGACCTGAGCCACATTACCGTGTATGGCACAAGCTGTGCTACCTGGGACATGGTTCCAGAAACTCCCTGGTACGGCCGCTTGGCGCAAGCCCTTCTGGGGCCCTGTTCAGCCTTGGTTTTTCATGTCACGATCCTGCTCAGCCTCACTGGCAGAGAGCCTGAAACTGTGATGCTGCTGGTGATGCTCGTGCCTGGATGAAGACAATCCCAACTGCTGGTGATGCTGCGCTAGCACAGCTTGCCTGTCAGCGTCCAGGTAGGCTTGTTGTTTGAAGCCGGGCTGTGGAGGTCCCACAGTGCTGGCACAAAATTGGCAGATCGCACTTGCAGCGTTTAGCTGGGCTTGCCAGAGTGCTTACTGGTGTTGCTGGTCAGGTTGGCGCTCAGGCAACGGTAGTGCAAATGGGCAAGCTTTGACAAGGCACGGGCACAACGCCACACTGTCACCCCCCCCCGGAGGGTGCTAACAATTATGACATAGCCAAGTTCCTTCACGTCACCATCAAAAGTCTCACTGCAACGTCATCAGCCCACTTCATCAGCCCCGTAAGAGGTGCAGCGAGAAAGTGCCCTCAAGCAATCCTTTGCTTAAAACATCTTTAAACAACTCTTATTATTACATCCGCGAACGTATCATCATTCATCCTCGGACGATTGTTTCGCTGCACTCCTGGAAGGCATTCCCGCTGCCAGGATTCATTTCCAAATAATTGGAGTCCCAAACGCAAAAGGGTTCCGAGGGAGACACGGCGATCTTTGCAGCATGCTTGAGGGCTGCCAACAAGGCAGGGCTCGCCTCGAGGCTGCTGGCATCACAAGCGACAGCAGCGCATGCTCAAGCATCACTGGCCAGCTCCTGCTTCCCAGAACAAACCGCCCTTCACCGCGCGTGGCTAAAACAACTAGAGCTTACATGTTGCCAACAGGGCAACATCCATCAAGAGCACATCCTGCATGCCTCCAACCCTTCCCAAGTAGTTTTGGCTGTTGTCAAGCGAAACTGTACATCGTTTGCTGGTTTGGCATTGCGCTGAGCAAGGACATTGCTCGGTGGGCGACTGGTCCAATGCGTCGCACAATTGGTGCCAGCTGCCTTGGAGCCTTGTCAAGAATTTGGCTTAAGACGGATCACCAGAGAATGGATTGCGGCCTTCTTTCACGATGGCAATGATAGTATGTAACATCACTCACGCAAGCCACCTCAAAGCTAGCCCATGATAATGTGTTCAAAGCCGTTTTCTTTGCTAGGGGCATGTTGGAGCTAGGGTCAATGGCCGTGCGTGCTCAAACCACCAATGCCTCCAACACCATAACAGTGAGGTGTTATGTGGACGCTTCGTGTACGACCAGGGTGCCGACCATGCTTTTCAATGGCTCGCTTTTGCACTACAGCTATGATGCTTGCGGGCATGCGCCGGATTGCTACAACAGCTTTGATGCTGATGCACGGTGCCCGTATGATCCACATGAGAACCAGACTTATCAAATCTTCAAAGAAGGATGCGAATGCATATTTCACGGCTTGGAGCTCCCTTTCGATGTTTACACAGACTTTCCATCCGAAATGCAAGGAATGTACTCGAGCCTCGGGCTGCACAAGCCAAGTGTTGACAATGAATCACACTAGTCAAAGCAAAGTATCATGAGTAGAAGGACCAGTTTGTGCGCACAACTGAGGAATGCAACCAATATCCGCATCCTTGGCACCACCTGCGCGGCTTGGGATCAAATGCCTGGAACACCCTGGGCACACTACTGCCCGCAGTCGGCAGATTGGTGCCATTCCAGCTACAATTGGTGTCAGTTGCCCTGGTGCTTTGTTGGGGAGGGCTGCAGCAGCAAGCTTTTGCTTCCCGAGTTTGCTGGGTCTGCCGCAGCATACTACAGCTACGACACCTGCTTGTCGACCCCAGATTGTCGCAACATGCCTTTTGATGCGGCATGTCCATTTGAACCAACCGACACTGGCTGGGCCACGGCAGCAGACTGCAGCAACGGCTGGTCGGACATTTGCACTTGCCAATTCCAAGGGACAACCCTTCCATCGGATATTTACATGAATTATCCGTTGAACGATCCTGGCAAGTTTGCCAAACTGGCCAGCATTGCAGTGTATGGCACGACGTGTGCAGCTTGGGATCGCGTACCAGAAACACCTATGGCAAGCACATGTGCTTCCAGCTCAGACTGGTCCAGCGCGACCGCAAATTGGTGCCAGGTGCCATGGTGCTATGTCAGCGAGAGTTGTGTGTCCGCAGCGAGGTCCGAGGTGTTCAACGGATCCTCCTTGCTGCATTACAGTTATGACGCCTGCGGCAATGCGCCAGATTGTTACAACAGCTTTGCAAGTGACCCTCGTTGCCCGTATGATCCAACAGGGGATGGCACCTTCGTTGTACATAAAGGTGCAGGCTGTGAGTGTTTGTTGTATGGGACTGCACTGCCATCAGACGTGTATTTGAGTTTTCCTGCGGAGGATCCAGGTAGATATGCAAACATGTCCTTCATCCACATTCTTGGCACCACCTGCGCGGCTTGGGATCAAATGCCTGGAACACCCTGGGCACACTACTGCCCGCAGTCGGCAGATTGGTGCCATTCCAGCTACAATTGGTGTCAGTTGCCCTGGTGCTTTGTTGGGGAGGGCTGCGGCAGCAAGCTTTCGCTTCCCGAGTTTGCTGGGTCTGCCGCAGCATACTACAGCTACGACACCTGCTTGTCGACCCCAGATTGTCGCAACATGCCTTTTGATGTGGCATGTCCATTTGAACCAACCGACACTGGCTGGGCCACGGCAGCAGACTGCAGCAACGGCTGGTCGGACATTTGCACTTGCCAATTCCAAGGGACAACCCTTCCATCGGATATTTACATGAATTATCCGTTGAACGATCCTGGCAAGTTTGCCAAACTGGCCAGCATTGCAGTGTATGGCACGACGTGTGCAGCTTGGGATCGCATACCAGAAACACCTATGGCAAGCACATGTGCTTCCAGCTCAGACTGGTCCAGCGCGACCGTAAATTGGTGCCAGGTGCCATGGTGCTATGTCAGCGAGAGTTGTGTGTCCGCAGTGAGGTCCGAGGTGTTCAACGGATCCTCCTTGCTGCATTACAGTTATGACGCCTGCGGCAATGCCCCAGATTGTTACAACAGCTTTGCAAGTGACCCTCGTTGCCCGTATGATCCAACAGGGGATGGCACCTTCGTTGTACATAAAGGTGCAGGCTGTGAGTGTTTGTTTTATGGGACTGCACTGCCATCAGACGTGTATTTGAGTTTTCCTGCGGAGGATCCAGGTAGATATGCAAACATGTCCTTCATCCACATTCTTGGCACCACCTGCGCGGCTTGGGATCAAATGCCTGGAACACCCTGGGCACACTACTGCCCGCAGTCGGCAGATTGGTGCCATTCCAGCTACAATTGGTGTCAGTTGCCCTGGTGCTTTGTTGGGGAGGGCTGCAGCAGCAAGCTTTCGCTTCCCGAGTTTGCTGGGTCTGCCGCAGCATACTACAGCTACGACACCTGCTTGTCGACCCCAGATTGTCGCAACATGCCTTTTGATGCGGCGTGTCCATTTGAACCAACCGACACTGGCTGGGCTACCGCTACAGAGTGTCCAAATAGTTGGACGGATGTGTGCGAGTGCCTTTACCAAGGGAGCTTGTTGCCAGCAGAGCTCTACACGCAATTCCCTTCCCAAGAGCCAGGCAAATATGCAGCACTTCCAAATATCGCCATCTATGGCACTGCATGCGCTGCATGGGACCAGGTTCCAGGCACACCATGGTCACATTCCTGTGCTCCTGGGTCGGACTGGTCCAGCTCAGCTTTCAATTGGTGTCAGCTGCCTTGGTGCTACGTGAGCAGTGAGTGTGCCTCGCGCATCCCTACCCTGGTTTTCAATGGCTCGATCCAGTACTTCAGCTATGACTCCTGCGGAAACGCCCCAGATTGCTACAACGACTTTTCCCAGGACAAGCGCTGCCCGTACGACCCCTACGGCACCCGCAATTACAAGCTGCACAAGGGAGACGACTGCGAATGCAGCTTTCACGGCCTTGAACTTCCGTTTACATGGACTGGTCTGAACGGCACTGATGACTCAGACGATGGTGAATTTCCGGAAAGTCAGGGCATTTATGGCACTACTTGCGCCGCATGGGATCAGATGCCGGGAATGCCTTGGTCGCAGTACTGCCCCACAGATGCCGACTGGTGCGACAGCCAGACAAACTGGTGTCAACTGCCATGGTGTTATGTAGCCGAGTCATGCTCAAGCAAGATTGCTAGCAGCATGTTTGCGGCCAGATTGGAATCCTACTACAGCTACGACACTTGTTTGTCGACCCCGGATTGTCGCAACATGCCTTTTGATGCGGCATGTCCATTTGAACCAACTGACACTGGCTGGGCTACCGCTACAGAGTGTCCAAATAGTTGGACGGATGTGTGCGAGTGCCTTTACCAAGGGAGCTTGTTGCCAGCAGAGCTCTACACGCAATTCCCTTCCCAAGAGCCAGGCAAATATGCAGCACTTCCAAATATCGCCATCTATGGCACTGCATGCGCTGCATGGGACCAGGTTCCAGGCACACCATGGTCACATTCCTGTGCTCCTGGGTCGGACTGGTCCAGCTCAGCTTTCAATTGGTGTCAGCTGCCTTGGTGCTACGTGAGCAGTGAGTGTGCCTCGCGCATCCCTACCCTGGTTTTCAATGGCTCGATCCAGTACTTCAGCTATGACTCCTGCGGAAACGCCCCAGATTGCTACAACAACTTTTCCCAGGACAAGCGCTGCCCGTACGACCCCTACGGCACCCACAACTACAAGCTGCACAACGGAGATGACTGCGAATGCAGCTTTCATGGGCTGCAGCTGACTGCTGACGTTTACTCCTTGTACCCGTTGACTGAGCCAGGCAAGTATGCCAACCTTTCTCACATCAACACATATGGCACCACCTGCGCCGCATGGGATCAGATGCCGGGAATGCCCTGGCAGCAGTACTGCTCTCCAGATGCCGACTGGTGCCACAGCCAGACAAACTGGTGTCAACTGCCATGGTGTTATGTAGCCGAGTCATGCTCCAGCAGGATTGCCAGCAACATGTTTCAGGGCTCTGTGGCAGCCTACTACAGCTACGACACCTGCTTGTCGACCCCAGATTGTCGCAACATGCCTTTTGATGCGGCATGTCCATTTGAGCCAACTGACACTGGCTGGGCTACCGCTACAGAGTGTCCAAATAGTTGGACGGATGTGTGCGAGTGCCTTTACAAGGGTGTTTTGCTGCCAGCAGGCCTCTACACACATTTTCCTTCCCAAGAGCCAGGCAAATATGCAGCACTTCCAAATATCGCCATCTATGGCACTGCATGCGCTGCATGGGACCAGGTTCCAGGCACACCATGGTCACATTCCTGTGCTCCTGGGTCGGACTGGTCCAGCTCAGCTTTCAATTGGTGTCAGCTGCCTTGGTGCTACGTGAGCAGTGAGTGTGCCTCGCGCATCCCTACCCTGGTTTTCAATGGCTCGATCCAGTACTTCAGCTATGACTCCTGCGGAAACGCCCCAGATTGCTACAACGACTTTTCCCAGGACAAGCGCTGCCCGTACGACCCCTACGGCACCCACAACTTCACGGTGCACAAGGGAGATGACTGCGAATGCAGCTTTCATGGGCTGCAGCTGCCTGCTGACGTCTACTTTTTGTACCCGTTGACTGAGCCAGGCAAGTATGCCAACCTTTCTCACATCAACACATATGGCACCACTTGCGCCGCATGGGATCAGATGCCGGGAATGCCCTGGCAGCAGTATTGCCCTGCAGATGCCGACTGGTGCCACAGCCAGACAAACTGGTGTCAACTGCCATGGTGTTATGTAGCCGAGTCATGCTCCAGCAAGATTGCCAGCAACATGTTTCAGGGCTCTGTGGCAGCCTACTACAGCTACGACACCTGCTTGTCGACCCCAGATTGTCGCAACATGCCTTTTGATGCGGCATGTCCATTTGAACCCACTGACACTGGCTGGGCTACCGCTACAGAGTGTCCAAATAGTTGGACGGATGTGTGCGAGTGCCTTTACCAAGGGAGCTTGTTGCCAGCAGAGCTCTACACGCAATTCCCTTCCCAAGAGCCAGGCAAATATACGGCGCTTCCAAATATCGCCATCTATGGCACTGCATGCGCTGCATGGGACCAGGTTCCAGGCACACCATGGTCACATTCCTGTGCTCCTGGGTCGGACTGGTCCAGCTCAGCTTTCAATTGGTGTCAGCTGCCTTGGTGCTACGTGAGCAGTGAGTGTGCCTCGCGCATCCCTACCCTGGTTTTCAATGGCTCGATCCAGTACTTCAGCTATGACTCCTGCGGAAACGCCCCAGATTGCTACAACGACTTTTCCCAGGACAAGCGCTGTCCGTACGACCCCTACGGCACCCACAATTACAAGGTGCACAAGGGAGACGACTGCGAATGCAGCTTTCATGGGCTGCAGCTGCCTGCTGACGTCTACTCCTTGTACCCGTTGACTGAGCCAGGCAAGTATGCCAACCTTTCTCACATCAACACATATGGCACCACTTGCGCCGCATGGGATCAGATGCCGGGAATGCCCTGGTCGCAGTACTGCCCCACAGATGCCGACTGGTGCAACAGCGAGTCCAACTGGTGCCAACTGCCATGGTGTTACGTGAGTCGCACATGCAACAGTGCAATCATGAGCAGCGTGTTCGCCGGCAATGGGTCGTCTGCTGTGTTCTACAGCTACGACACATGCTTGTCAACCCCAGACTGCTTCTCACAGCAGTTCAACATGGCTTGCCCCTTTGATTGGACCAACTCCGGCTGGAGCACCCCGCAGCATTGCCCGGAGAGCTGGTCTGATGTTTGCAAATGCATTTATCAAGGCCAAGTTCTTCCACCAGAGCTCTACACCATGTTCCCTGTCGACTTCCCTGGCAAGAACAAGCACTTTCCAAACATTGATGCTTAGCTGCAACTAAGACCGGCTGGGGTGCCTCCTCTAGAAAGGGTGCAAGAGATTTGCCTGGCATTGTAGGCCGTCTATGGGACGACCTGTGCATCATGGGATCAGGCCAGGCGTGCGGTGTGCGCATACGTGAGTCGCATGGTGCATGTGAAAGCATGAGGTGCAAGCCATGAACACGGGCTCCAACTTACATGGGTTTCCATCACCTTAGGTTCGCGGATTGCTCCCCAGTGCGGTTGTTGACCCTCAGGTGCCCTACACACCACTGGCCACGCAGTGTGAACCAGGAAGCAATTTTTCACAGCAGGAATACAACTGGTGCCAAATTCCTTGGTGCTATGCCACTCAGCATGCACAAAGTCAAGCTGTTTGCCCATTAGACTTGCGACATGCAAAATGAGTGACGGAGAGAGAATCCTAGGTGCACGCTTCCTGCCCATCGCGCGTTGCATCAGAATTGTTCAAGGGCTCCATGACGACTTTTTACAGCGACTCAGGTTGCAGGCATCTTTGTTGGGCTTTACAATCACAACTCCGCTTGACGCCTTCAGGATAGCCTGTTCTAAGGCTATGATTCCTGCGGGAATGCGCCAGACTGCTACAACAACTTCCAGGATAGCCGATGTCCTTATGACCCAACTGGAGAGAAGCCACGTTCTCAGCTCTTTTTTTTCTCTCCGCATAAGCACGGTGAATCGTTTTCTTGCTTGCTCTCTCACTCTCTCTCTCTCTCTCTCTCTCTCTCTCTCTGTTGCTGGCAAGCTTTAGGTCATACAAGGTTTACAAAGGGCGAGGCTGTGAGTGCATCTACCAGGGGGGCCAGCCGCTTGTTCGCATTGTCATCATCATTGCCATGTGAAATGCCAGATGGGAGAATCAAGCTGTCTTCCGTCGATCTTCTGCATGTGTTGCGTTGAAATCCTGCAAGGTTGCCAAGCTATATTTACGAGAACTTCCCGTTGGCTGAGCGCGGCGACTTGAAATGATCAGATGGGGATATATGTTTTTCTACTCGAGGCGAAGACCGCCCACAAAAGCAGCACATGTTTGTTCAGACGGACGTCCCTTTGCTTCTTGAAAACGAAGGAATATGTATCGCCATGCAGGTGTCCTTCACACGATGTGAACGCAAAATACGATCACGGGATGCGTTTGGCAACCCACAATGCAATCGGAAAATTCAGTGCAACAGAGCAAGAGGCAAGTTTCCTGTACCTGCCTCAGAATGCCCCATCACATGCGCAGTGGCACAAGGGAAACAAGTCCAACGGGTACTGCTTTCTGGCCTTCTCGAAAGCCTAACAAATGTGAATGTAGATGGCAATGATGATTTGGGATTGAGCCAGGTGCTACCAATGGCCATTCTAAAGGTACACACCGTTGGCAGACAGTCAAGTAGTCAAGACTGATTCTATGATGCAAGAGATGTAAGATGGGGTGGCTGACGCAAGCAAGCAATTTCCATAGGCCTTCAGCTTGAGGCACAATTCGCAGACCACTCAAGAGAAATTGCGCTCGTGAACTTCTAGCATCGGATTGGTTTTCTACTGGGAGCCCAATCTTGCCAAAATGGGGCTTGCAGACCTTGGCCGAGACGCCGGGTTGACAGGAGTTGCCAAGTGTCAATCGGTGACCCGAGCCTTAGGAAAATATGCCAACTTGAGCCGCTGATGCATTTAGTGAGGTTCAGTGCTAGGAGCTGCAATCATTCGCATTCGGATGGCATGCGATGCATCAGGACCGCAGTGAACATCTATGGCACTACCTGTGCCGCGTGGGATCAAGTACCCGAAACTCCGCTTGCAAGCTACTGCCCATCTGGCACTGCAGCTTGCTTGCAAAATCCTGCAATCACATCGGGACTTCTAAGCAGCTTTGCATGATCTGCAAGCACGGTGGAATACTTCAGGATTGGTGTCATTCCAGCTCCAATTGGTGCCAGCTTCCTTGGTGCTCCTTGGCATTGATGGCAACAGGATGGAAACACATAGCAATCATGACGATCAAGCTGGTGAGCATCCATTTCATGATCGTAATTCGGCGAGCCTGTGATTCCCTTGTTCTTTGTAAACATGCAGTGGTCATACGCCGCGACAACTTGAGAGCTTCTTTGAGGCTATGTTGGGCCCGACTGTGCCAGCAAATATCCGACAAGCCGCTTGGACTGCTGTCAGCTTACGCGCCGGTTGCTGGCCCACTGCTTGTCAACAAGCCCCACTGCTTGGTGGTGATCGCCGCGTTGCATGGAATTGGTTGCTGCAGTCTAGGCGTGTTCACGGGGTGGTTTGGATTGCTCCAGTACAGCTACGACACATGTCTGTCGACACCAAACTGTCCGGAGCTCAGCATTTGCAGATGCGCTTTGCCTTGTTCCGACTGCATGGGCACGCTGAGGCTACATAGATCCTTTTGACACCGCTTGCCCTTTTGACTCGAAAGACACCGCGTGGTCCACTGTGGGGGAGTGCGAGGACAACGAGAATCGCATTAGATATGACGGGCTTCTTGGCGGCAAGCGGCACATGACAGCAAAGCAGTGGGGCTCCATCCAAGGTGGACTGATGTGCCGCGCAGCTGCAGAGAATGAGACAGCTGCTTGTGTGTTAGTGGCAGCTTGGATTTCATGCGGGCCGAGGTGCCGCTGCCTGCATCAAGGGGAAACATTGCCGCAAAGCCTTTACACCAACTTTCCCCTGGAGGCAATTCAGGGCATGCACAGGGCTCTCTGGGCTGCCACCCTGCTTGCTTGCCTGCATGACTGCTTGTTCTTGCTCGGATCGCACTTGAAATTGAAGCTGTTTGACAAGCTCAGTCAAACTTTCGAGAGGCGCCGGGCAGATACTCCGCTTCAACCAACATTGCCTTGTACGGGACGTCATGCGCTGCATGGGACCAGATTCCAGGCACACCCAATGCAGGCCGATGCCCACCTGGATCCAATTGGTCACATTCGGATTACAACTGGTGCCAGCTGCCTTGGTGCTACGTCAGCAGCGCGTGCGTTTACAAAATCCCTAGCAGTGTGTTCAATGGCTCTAGCTCGTACTATAGCTATGACATATGTGGCAGCACACCTGACTGCTACAGTGACTTTGATGTGGACAGTCGCTGCCCGTATGACCCCTATGGCACCAAGACACACGTCCTGCACAAAGGGGACGGCTGCGAATGTTTGTACCAAGGAGGGGAGCTGCCACAAAACGTGTACCAATACTTCCCGCAGGACATGCCTGGTAGGTATGCCAACCTCAGCCACGTGAAGGTGTATGGAACCAGCTGCGCGGCATGGGATCAGATGCCCGGCACACCCTGGGTGCAGTATTGCCCTGTTGGTGCAGACTGGTGCCATTCTAGCTACAACTGGTGTCAGCTGCCTTGGTGTTTTGTTGGCAGCAACTGCAGCAGCGCTGTCGCCAGCACAGTGTTTTCTGGCTCAGAGGCCGCTTTCCACAGCTACGACACCTGCTTGTCAACCCCCAACTGTCACAGCCAGCCATATGAAGCTGCATGCCCATTTGACAGGCATGACAATCACTGGTCGACGGTGCAGGATTGCCCAGACAGCTGGTCAGATTTGTGCGAGTGCGTGTTTCAGGGCACCACCTTGCCGACAGAGGTTTATATGAACTTTCCCTTCCAGGAGCCAGGCAAATATGCCAGCCTGCCCACCGTGCCTGTTTACGGCACAAGCTGTGCTGCCTGGGATGCCGTTGCTGGCACACCCTTGGGCCATCTGTGCGGGACAGGAAACTGGTCACTGGAGGAGCGCCCGTTCTTGAATTGGTCGCTGCCAGAGCACAATTGGTGCCAACTGCCTTGGTGCTACGTAAGTGACAGCTGCGCATCCAGAGTCCCTAGCACACTTTTCAATGGTTCCGTGGCAGCCTTTTACAGTTATGATGTGTGCGGAAACGCCCCAGATTGCTACAACCATTTTGCCACCGATCCTCGATGCCCTTATGACCCATACGGAACCAAGCACCACGTTCTGCACAAGGGCGACAACTGTGAGTGTTTGCACCACGGCAGTGAATTGCCACAGAGTCTGATCTTGGACTTTCCTACCCTGGACCCTGGCAAGTATTCCCAACTGCCCAATGTGAGGATCTATGGGACCTCATGCGCTGCGTGGGACCAGCTGCCAGGAACGCCCCAGTCGCAATATTGCCCCCAATATTCCGACTGGTGTCACTCAGATTATAACTGGTGCCAGCTGCCCTGGTGCTTCGTCAGCAGTTCCTGTGCCACAGCCCTGCCCAGCGACATCTTCTCAGGCGCATCCATGTTCTACAGCTACGACACATGCCTTTCCACGCCCGACTGCCGGGAAAGCCCCTACGATGCGGCCTGCCCATTTGACGCCAAAGATTCCGGCTGGGCCACCCCTACCACATGCGATGATAGCTGGTCCAACATATGTCTATGCACCTACCAGGGAGCAACGCTGCCAGCACCTCTCATTCAGAATTACCCCAGGTCCAACCCTGGCATGTACGCCTCACTTCCAAACATTGCTTTGTACGGCACCAGCTGCGCGGCTTGGGATCAAATGGTTCAGACGCCATTCTTTGAATTTTGCAAAGCCGGATCGAATTGGTCAAGCCCAGCGCACAATTGGTGTCAAATTCCTTGGTGTTATGTGGACAGCTCTTGCCCATCACGCAGGCCCTCAGCTGTTTTTGAAGGCTCCCGAACAGTGTGGTACAGCTATGACTCCTGCGGAGATGCTGCTGACTGCTACAATGACTTTCACATGGACAGTCGCTGCCCGTATGACCCCTATGGCACCAAGACACACGTCCTGCACAAAGGGGACGGCTGCGAATGTTTGTACCAAGGAGGGGAGCTGCCGCAAAACGTGTACCAATACTTCCCGCAGGACATGCCTGGTAGGTATGCCAACCTCAGCCACGTGAAGGTGTATGGAACCAGCTGCGCGGCATGGGATCAGATGCCCGGCACACCCTGGGTGCAGTATTGCCCTGTTGGTGCAGACTGGTGCCATTCTAGCTACAACTGGTGTCAGCTGCCTTGGTGTTTTGTTGGCAGCAACTGCAGCAGCGCTGTCGCCAGCACAGTGTTTTCTGGCTCAGAGGCCGCTTTCCACAGCTACGACACCTGCTTGTCAACCCCAAACTGTTACAGCGAGCCCTTTGGGGCCGCCTGCCCATTTGAGCCAACAGACTCAGGTTGGTCCACAGCAACTGCATGTCCGGACAGCTGGTCGGATGTATGCCAATGCTCATATCAGGGCCGGACACTTCCAGTCGATGTTTTTACCCAGTATCCACTCTCGGAGCCAGGGCGATATGCAGATTTGGCAAACGTTGCCTTGTATGGGACAGCTTGCGCGGCTTGGGATATAATGCCAGGCATGCCTTTTTCTCATTTCTGCCCGCAAGGGTCAGATTGGTCATCATCGGCTTACAACTGGTGTCAACTACCTTGGTGTTATGTCAGCCCAGAATGCGTCACGGCCAGAGGATCCTCTGTGTTTGCAGGCTCGCCCGTTGCATACTTCAGCTATGACACCTGTGGCAACACGCCGAACTGCTACTCTGACTTTGACGTGGACGCGCGCTGCCCCTATGATCCTCACAACGTGCGCAGCTACACGATCTACAAGAGCAATGGCTGCGAGTGCTCCTTTACCGGACGGGAGCTGCCCCAGGACGTTTGGCTGCGATATCCATTGGAGGAACCTGGAAGGTATGCGAACGTCACATACGTCCGAATTTATGGAACTAGCTGCGCCTCTTGGGATACATTGCCTGGCACGCCCTGGAGTGAATACTGCTTGCCGGGCTCGGACTGGTGTGCCACAGAATACAACTGGTGCCAAGTGCCCTGGTGTTTTGTTGGAAGCTCCTGCTCCACCAGAATCCGCAGCACCATCTTCAACGCGCCTGGCACTGAGTTCTTCAGCTACGACACATGCCTTTCTTCTCCAAACTGTGCCCGAGAGCCCTACGACCCTGCATGCCCATTTGATTTGCACGACAATGCCTGGTCAACTGCAGCAGACTGTCCGGATAGCTGGTCCGACGTGTGCTCGTGCATCTATCAGGGCTCGGTCCTGCCGGCAGATTTGTACAGGAATTTCCCAAAATCACAACCAGGAAGGTACTCGAGCCTTCAGAACATTCCCATTTACGGTACTTCATGTGCATCATGGGATATTTTGCCAGAAACACCATTTCAACCCTTCTGCCCACCTGGCATGGATTGGTCGTCCAAGAGTTTCAACTGGTGTCAGCTGCCCTGGTGCTATGTCGACAGCAGTTGCGTCACAAAGGTTCCAACAGCAGTGTTTGATGGCCACCCGCTTTATTACAGCTATGATGCCTGTGGCAACGCACCAGATTGCTACAACTACTTTGATGACAATCCCAAGTGCCCCTATGATCCTTACGGCACCAGATCCTATTTGCCTCACAAGGGCGGAGACTGCGCATGCCAGTACCAGGGCTACGAGCTGCCTTTCGCGGTGTTCTCAAACTTTCCGGCTGCCTCGCCAGGGCAGTTCAGCAGTTTGCCGCATGTGCCCATCTACGGGACGACATGCGCAGCTTGGGATCAGCTGCCAGGTACGCCGTTGGCCGGGCTGTGTCCTCAGAGCTTGGATTGGTGCAACCGGCACAACAACTGGTGCCAGCTCTTGTGGTGCTACGTCGGCCCCAACTGCAGCACCCGAATTCCAAGCAGCACCTTCCAGGGATCAGAGGCCAGATTTTACAGCTACGACACTTGTCTCTCCACGC
>CAUJNA010000559.1:0-32500 GCA_963377175.1 Effrenium voratum | reverse complement strand
CAAGCCGAGGTGCTGGTCCCAGTGAAGCTGCTGGCGCCGGACCCGTTGGCACTGCCGCTGCCTGCGCCGGACCCCGCACTCCTCTCCGCCGACCTGGCGCTGAGGCTCCACACGACGGTGACCGCCAGCATCGAGAACGAGGCCGGGCGATTGCGCCTCTCCAAACCTGGGCTTACGCGCATGGCATGTGTGTGTGTGTGTGCGCGCGCGTGTGTGTGTGTGTGTGTGTGTGTGTGTGTGTGTGTGTGTGTGTGTGTGTGTGTGTGTGTGTGTGTGTGTGTGTGTGTGTGTGTGTGTGTGTGTGTGTGTGTGTGTGTGTGTGTGTGTGTGTGTGTGTGTGTGTGTGTGTGTGTGTGTGTGTGTGTGTGTGTGTGTGTGTGTGTGTGTGTGTGTGTGTGTGTGTGTGTGTGTGTGTGTGTGTGTGTGTGTGTGTGTGTGTGTGTGTGTGTGTGTGTGTGTGTGTGTGTGTGTGTGTGTGTGTGTGTGTGTGTGTGTGTGTGTGTGTGTGTGTGTGTGTGTGTGTGTGTGTGTGTGTGTGTGTGTGTGTGTGTGTGTGTGTGTGTGTGTGTGTGTGTGTGTGTGTGTGTGTGTGTGTGTGTGTGTGTGTGTGTGTGTGTGTGTGTGTGTGTGTGTGTGTGTGTGTGTGTGTGTGTGTGTGTGTGTGTGCGGAGTGGCAGAAAACCCTGCCACCAAAACCTTTTTCTGTTGCAGCAGGGGGACCATCCGTTTGCTGTGTGCGATGGTCCAACGAAGCGGCCACAGCAAATGCGGATATCGAGGCTGATCACCTCGACGTACCTGCGACATTTGGAGTTGGTGATGTAAAGTCCTTTTGGCCTGTTGTTTCTCTCGCTGTGTGTGCTTCATGTTGATTCTGTAACGTTTTCGCCTCTAGAGGGAAACCGAGTGCCTTGCGAGCCGAAACTCATCATACTCGAGACTTGTCGGTTGTACTCGAGACTCATCAGTTGTACTCGAAAGATTAGCACTCTCCATCTGGAGTTCAAGTGTGTACACCCCATTCGTGGGGAATCCTCGGGTGTACCCATTGTGTGACCCCGGGCCGGCTCTGTCGGAAAATTTGACCTCAACGTGCTTATCATAGAACAGCGGAATTTCACATTTAACCAGGAACGAGGTTTCACTAAAGGGAAGAAAGCCGTCAGATCATAGCGACGTCTCACCACAGTTGATAGCTGCCGATTTTCATTGCATTTCCTGACCATTGGTTGAACTTGTTGCTCGTATCACTGCGGTTGACGATTGCTGACTTGTATTTGCTTTGCCTTGTACATTTCGATCGACCATTGCAGTTGAGGGCCGCTAACTTGCATTTGCATTGATTTGAATGTTGTCGGGTCTGATTCTCTCAAGGTGGAAGTGTGCAAATTCAGAGTCAGTTGCGTCACCATGTCTCGACGTGATGATCCAAGTTCATGCCACCAGTGATGCCACCACCGGTCACTACTTCCCAACCTACACCGTCACCTGGACCTCCTGCGGCTCTACCGGTTCGTCCTCAGAAAGCCTGGCTTACTCCCTCGCCTGACTGGACACCTGGGGACGGCATGTTTGATGTCAATCAACTCTACAACTTCAGCCTGCCCATGACTGTTGCCAACACTCCGCATGGCAACCTTCGCGACATGTCAGGCATGGATATTAGGGACGTACGCCTGGTTCAGGTTATCCACGGGGGCCTCACCAACTGGCTACTCAGGCCGTTTGCACACGGCCGATTCGTGACGTGGAAAGGCTTTCGCACCCGCACTGAGGCCTTACTTTGTACCTGCTCCAAATTACTACGAATATCGCAGTCACTCAACCTGCTCACCCTGGAAAAGGACCTTGCCAACACGCTGGGTCTCAACATTGATGACTTCAATCAGCGCATCAAGGTCCACGACCATTTGGCCAACCTGGTACTTCAATTTCTTCAACAACATCACACCTCTCTCGCACCTGCCGCCCAGACCGATGACATGGTCAAAAAGTTCAATGATTTGAATCGTGCACACGAACTTCTCCAAGCTCAGTATTCCGCATCACTTCGCGCATCGACCTCGCCCACGATGACAAACCAGAAGGATGATGCAGAGTTGGTTACACCGCCACCGGTCAACCACACACCATCCTCGTCACCTGCCAGCTCCCTTCCCACAGCCAGCGCGGCCGCCCTGGATGGCAAGTCGTTTGATAGCGTGGTGCAACCTCGGATCATGCAGTCTCTTCACGGAGTGTCGTCACCGCCGTCCAAACCGGCGGCGTCACAATTGCTCACCATGCACAGCACGCCGGATGAAGTTGTCAAGTACTACACATGGACCAGTGACCAACCTCGCCTTTTCCTCAAGCAAGCACCCACAACAACCACTTTGGCATCGCTGGTTAAGTGGGCCAATCACCCTTCCCGGCTCAACGGCAACAAGTCATTAGATTCTATGGCGACGCAGCTTCTTCAGGCGAGGCAACGCATGCCGAAAGGCGATGCACCCACTCTCGGTGCAATGGCGGCTTCGTGGGGTCTAGAACCCGGATATCTTACCAAACTCACTGAGAAGGCATTGAGTCACCTCATCGTGACCGCTCGCCTGCTCTGTGGATGAGAAGGCATCATGATGACCTTCGTTCTCATATGAGCCCGGAGCGGCAACAATGTCACGGATGAGTCCAGGTGAAAACTCGTCCGTCAAGTGTCTGCGTTGCACCTGATTGATCTTGTACTTGCTTGTTCTTGCATTGCCTCTTGTGTGATTGTCTGTGATGCTTGTATCATGTCGCCGCCTTGTGGTAGATTTCGTTGGTTGCATCTCACCATGTTGGATGAACTTCGCCGCTGCGGAATCTATGATGATGTTGCACAATGGCAGTCGCTGGACGACCTTCTGCACTCGTTGACCATATTCTCTACGTGCTGGCATTACTGTTTTCCTGGACTACCACCACCGTCGATTCCAATTGAGGAGTACGAATCCATCACACAATTGCCGTGGCTGGGTCTCATCCTCGAGGTCTTAGTTGTGGTCCGGATAGCCCTTCAGATTCCGAATCGCGCTATGTCCAACTCTCAGCACACCGTGGCCAACAGGTACGAGCTTCACAGATGTCGGTGCGCTGCCTATTTATTGATCAGTTTCTTACAACGTCTCATTTCACAAGATCACGGCTACTTCCCGCCGTTCTTCGAAGTCCTTCACTTCTACAAGACTTCTCTCTTGTGTGAAATCATGCACTCAACTTTCGCTGACACGCGACATCTACGCTCATTGCGGGCGCGATTTCCTGACCTCTACGACTTCATACATGATCCAGGTCATCACCAACAACCGTGCGTCTACATTCGACTTTCCCCATGGCACACACCATACTATGTTGGGGCGACTGATCAGGATGTTCTACGTCGTGAACACTCACGCAGTCGCAAATTTCTACAACTACTTCGTGGACGGCATGCCTTCTTTGAACCGGCGCTTCACTACTGGAAACGATCCAATACTTACTGGCTCTTCTGTGCTGTACCAGTGGAAATCAAACTTCCAGTTTCCTCGGTGTGGGTTCAAGAAAGCAAATGGCAATACCTGCTACGCCCGCATTTGAATGCGCCCTGGGTACACAGAATCTTGCGCAAGGTGGGCTTCCGGGAACATCTTGTAGATTTTCGACGCCACTCGTTGTCGTCTCCCACTTCCCTCGGCTTGCACAAGCGCTTTCGACGACGACTACATCCGGATCTCCAACGGCAACTACGACCTGACACCCTGGATGACATTCAAGCCCACTACTCGATTCTCTATCAGCTGGGATCGAATACAGGAGCGTCGTTCCAAGTCATGCGTGACCTACTGTCGGCCGCTTTCCCTCCCACTCAGCTGTACTACTTATTGCGGCTCGCAGTCTTTGTCAACGAGCCCTTCCGCTCCAAGGCCCAGAAGCTCCTCGCCCAGGTACTGCACAAACGACGGCTACAACCACCCACCACTTTAACACAGCTACTCTTGCCGCCGCTACATGTCCAGAATTGGAAAGCTCTACTGGGCACATGGTTACAAAGCTGGATTGCTTCTCATCGGGATCTGTTCCCTTCTCTTTTCATTCCAAAGATCCGGGTTGTGGAAACTCGCAGCGCCACATTGGGCGACAAGATATACAACTATCGCACATGGCAGCGCAAATGGACGCCTGACACATCCTTTCCGTGTCGCTGTTTGGACATCGATGATCACCATCTACACCGTGCACATGGTCACGCAGTAATGGTGGATGAGTTTTCTCGCATCAATGCGGACATTAACGTTGAAATCATGGCCGCCTCAATGAAGGATCAGTTTTTCGGTGATGTCGACTTATTGCATCAACGTTTCACCACACAACTTCGCAAACTTGCTCGCCGCTGGCATGTACATGGTTCCGGTCTACTTTCAGATCTACAGCCGGTTGTGACTCAGTTAATGGATACTCATCGGATGAACCTCCAAGATCGGGCTTATTGGTCATCGACATCGTTGCAACGCACTGTGGCTTCTTTGTCTTCGTGGGTAGTTATCCCAGCGGATCATTTTCCCTCCCGCGCACATGTGATGTGCCCGTCCCTGTTTGCCATATTGATGCGGAAGACATTCTGCGCGGGGGATGTCTTCTCACTTTGCCGCGAATCCGCAGCATCCTTTCGCTCTGAAGTGGTAACCACGGTACCTTCTCTCCTACGTCAACGATATGCATGGGGACTTCGACTTCAAGCACCGTTGCCCACAGCGCGCATCCTCCCAAAGCCGACCAAGGACTGGCAGAAAGCTCGACCCATCATTTCATTCTTTCGCACATGGGCAGCTCCCTTCCTCACGGTCTTCGGTGCACTCATATTTGAACTCACCAAGGCGGCCTTCCCCGACATTGCAGGTCAACTCTCAGTACAAGAACTTATCCAGCAGCTGTGGGAAGCACTGTCAAAAGCAGATCCTGATGAGTACATCCACCTGGTGTCGCAAGACTTGTCAGGCTTCTTCACGTCCATTCCTACGGAACGATTCCACCAGGCGCTTCAAGTGCTTCTCCATCGATACGATCAAGTTGTTGGCCTTCGCAGTTCCTCGCAATGGTCCGTGTACGAAGTCAAGTCAGATCATCGACGCCGTATGTTCAAAGGAAAGTGGCGCCGTCAAACCAAGATCCCTCGAATTTTTCGTGAACAAGATCTCCGGCACCTTCTGGACTTTGTCATTGACAACAGTCACTTCGAGATCAACGGATACTTGTTCCGCCAAGAACGAGGAGTCGCTATGGGATCACCAGCCGCGCCACCGTTGTGCAATTTGGTTGCTACGGTTGAGGATTTCTTCTGGCACCAAACCATGATTTCTCTGCGGTTTTGCATGCCCGACATTGGTGTGATTTGGCATGAGCGCTACGTCGACAATCGTTTCATTCTCCTTCGAGACTCGGCCCCACACTCACCCGTGCTCATGAACTTTCTTTCCCTGGAATTTTATCGCCCACCAGTGATGCTTGAGGTTCAACATGATGACAAAGTACTGGGTTACCGATGTGATTCTTCCTCCAGAACTATTACTCCACAGCTACCTGATCATCCCTCCCAAATCAAAGGAATTCGGAGTGCCAATGATCGGATGTTCACTTATTCTTCTTGGTCTTCTCGCTCGTGGCTCATCATACGCGGTGCACAACCGGCGGTTCAACAACAACATGGGCTCGACGCTCTCAAACGCCTTTATGAGGCCAAAGGTTTTGAATCTCACCTTCTGCGGGACGTTCGCCGTCGACTTGGGACAAAATCTGCATGTGAGCTTGTCATTCTGTCTCTTCTTGTGCATGCTTGGGACTGTTGTTGTTGCATTGCGCTTTGTTTGCATGTAGCTGGCTCAGAACCATGGCGGAATATATGGTCACTAGCACTCTGCGTTCTGACGGATCAGTACAAACCACGAGCCGCGTGACGCTCGAGCACCTCCCCAACTTCATCAACGGCAATGAGATCCAAATGTTCATTCGGACTCACGGCATAGCACACCAGCAAAGTGTGCAATCCCACGGCTCGTCACGTGATGTACCAGCACTCACTGAGCAGCCCCGATCGCGTTCCCCCCGGTCACGAATTCCGCGGATCCAGCTCACACCGGGCCCGCAAGGGCATTCGGATGAGGAAGAAGATTGGGGTGAATGGAGGAGTGATGGCAGACGCGCCCATAGTGATCAAAGGAGGCCACGCTCGCCTCCGTTTCCTCCTGCTCATGGCAGTCCTTCTGAGAACCGCATCGCGCTGGTGCCTCTCTCAGTTCGTCGGCAGGTGCCTGATTTGGGGGTTCATCGCTTCAAGCTACGCACTGGGTGCCGGATCGAGGAGATCGCCATCGAAGTGAACGATGTCCTCTACTACACCTTGCCTTCGATTGCCGCCTTGGTATTTCCTGAACCGGAGCTGTTGAAGAAATCATGGGAGTCTGTCTACAGGAGCCTCATGCCGCACCGCCGCAGCATCATCGAAGATGAACAGCGGGTCAAGTCCATTTCGGAGTTTCCGTTTGCTCAGCCACCACATGGGGTTCCGGGACGCTGGACGGAGCAAGTGGTCAAAGACATCTCGGACTACTTCCAGATCTCGCGGCGGTCACTACCGCAGCAACTCATCGTCCAGCTCGGCATTTGCGAGGAGAAGTGGCCATATATCAGCAGAACCACGCGGACGTTTCACCACTTCTCCGCGGACAAAAAGAACTCGCAGAAGAACCTCTTTGGGATCATCTTCTCATTTGAGCCACGCCGATTGTTGCCGGACAAGCATCGCACTCAATCGCAGTCCACATTTTTCTGGTCCCACAACACCAACATACAGGCTGCCATGCAAATCCTGCGTGATGAGGAACTGATCCGACCTTCGAAGTGGCAAGAACACCCTTCCCCCAATCGTGAATGCTCCAACTGGAACGAAGTCTGGTTGCCTCCGATGGGATTCTACTGCAGAGGCAGCCTCCAGTCTCAGGAAGCGGCAATCCAATCTGCAGCGCAGTTCGGTGGAATCCGGACGGACCGCCCGGTGTGCATTGGTGGCTCTGCTCGTCTCCGACAACAGCATTGCACTATACCCCGCGGCGGCGTGTACGCGGACATAGCAGCCTCCCACTACTATGACTGTATTCATGCCAAGGATGGCAGGTGGAAACTAAGATCTTCGATCGCAGTGCCCAGCTACATGGGCATCTTCTGGTGAACCATGGTGGCATGCCAGTACAATAGCGTTGCTACTGACCCGACGTGGTGTGCGCTTTGTTTTTCATGATGTACATCATGACGCTCCTCTTCCGGAAAAACGCATTGAGTTGTCCGCGGCTCATGGTTGACTTTGATGTTTCCTTTTGCGGTGTTGCTTGCATGATTGGTTGTTTGCCTTCTGTTGCTTGCCGTCGCCGCTTTTAGTCGTCACTGGTTGATTTGGCCCTGGTTGTCTCATCTTTCCGGGATTGCGATGGATCATGGGGATCTGCTACGCGATTGTCGGCACATGCTACTCGCTATGTCATCGCAGATCAGTTTACTTCTGGCTGGACTGCAGCGTCTTGAAGGCCAGCAGCGACATCCACAGCCGCCCCCACCGCCACCGATTCCGGAAGTTCATCCCCCGCCGCTGCCTCCGCCGTCCACGGCGCCGCCGTACTTGCCAGCAACATCGGTCAGACCTGACCACATGGCAACGCCGGTCACTCTCGTGGCCACCACGGATAGCCGTGCGGAGCACCCTGCTCACGTACGCACGGTGAGTGTCAGCACCTCCTGGGAACACAGACGAAGGCGAAGATCTAGGCATCGAGAGCCGCACCGGAGACGATCCCGCAGCCATCATCGACGGCTCCCAGACCGTCCTGTTGATGCGGTTCCCGTGGTCCGCCGTCATGCTCACACTCCTAAGTATCCACCGGCGGTCAAAGCCATGCCAGCTTGCAGACCATCAGGTCTGTCTTATGAACGGTGACGGAGCAACAGCGACAAAAGTACCTCAGCGTTTGCTACGTTCATGCTTGCATGCACCATATCTCTGTCATGCCGCAGCATTATCGCTTTGCAGCTTTGCTTGAGTTGACCTTGTGGTTTGATCGGTTGCCATGCAGTTGTCAGCTGAGTTTGTGAACAACCTGGTGGCTGTGCTCAATGTCCTTGCATCCCAAGTTGCGACAGCTCTGGACACCCTGAACTTTGCCTTGATGACGGAGCGTGGTCGTCCGACAGACACGGTGGTGACCCCGAGAGCACCAAGAAACTCCAGACATGGGTTGCGGCCCCGCATCATCACGGAGCACGCCTCATCTGACCGATCTCGATCCCCCACACGCATTCGGGCTCGACCGGTGGACACGTCATCTACCTGGTACATACCGGCTTTGTCCCCGCCTCGAGCGGCACATCGTGATGCTAGTGACCACAATCCTGGTACTCGGCCCGAATCTATGTTGGATCGACTGCCACCGCCTCGTCCCCTTGCTCCTTTCGCGGCACACGGTGGACGAGAGCCAGGACAGACGACGCCTACGACACCTGATTCGGATTCTGATGGTTCGGTACGTCCGCATCCAGGTGCCTCGTCGTTCCGGCCGTCGCCGACGGTGGTTCATGGTCCTCGGGAACTTCTACAAGAATTTACCATTGCACTTCGCAATGCATACCGTGAACCTTTCACGGCATGGACACAGGGTGAGCTGGATGAAATGGTGAGACGGAAGAAAGATAAGGATTCCAGGCCCACCTATAAGACCATAGCGCGGTTTCTTCAGAAGCCGATTGAGGAAGTCAAGCAGGCATGGAAGGTCTATCAACAACTTGAGGCTCGCGGCTAGGAACATGCCCGTCAAATGCAGCAGCGACCGTTGATGGACCAAATGATAAGCGGCGGCGGTGTGTCCGGTTCGAGTTGTTGATCACATGATATTTGCTTGCTTGCACGTGACTCAATCTTGCTTGTCGTGTTGTGAGATGTCGTTGACATGCAGTGATGTCTTGCCTGAGTTGCTCAAATCATGTCAGAACAAGTTGTACAGACGTACATTACCTGGACCCATGGAGCGCAGCCGACGTGGTTACAATTTCATGGACCCGGGGCTCTACTCGACAGACCCATTCGGCTGACTACGTCGCCTCCGCCCCCGCCAAGTCTGCCATTGCTTCTTCCACCTCCTCCTCCACCACCACCACCACCACCGGTGATTCTACACCCACAGTTTATGCCCTCGGTACGCAGCCCCTCGATCTCAGCCCCTCGCGGACAATCCTGCCCTACCTCTTCGAAATCGCAGCGCACACGCCGCTCGATCTACAGCACTGACCCTTCCCGTGATGAAGTACCACGCAGTCCAGGGCGCTCGTCCAAACGATCTCGGACAGCATCAGCTTCAGCGCCGCGGCGATCTCGACGGCCCTTTACAGTGTTTTATTCCAAACGTGCTGGCCGTCTATCGCAATCCCCATCGGCAACATGCAAGCATTACTGTCACGCCATCCTGCGCCATGGACGGAAATGTCTTTCCCCTTGTGCTCGTAGACGACCAGGTCACTATCATTGCAGGTGTGCGCGACATCAACGACAGTGAAAGCTAGGAGTCAGACATTTCAGACCTCGTTGCTGCGTTTCACCTTGTGTTTGAAAAGTTGCCTCGCTCTTCAGCGGATATGTGCGGTTGGCAATGCATGTGTGTCCTTGCCGCAGACTTTCGACTGGTTTAGCAGTCGTGCAAGCCCGTATTGCTGCTATGAACCCCCAGTATTTCGAGTACCAGATCGATAGAGGAGTGGAATGGATTCGAATTTACTCTCCGGGCATTTGGAGGCCCGTTCCTGAGGAGGCGCCAGTTCCGGACCCACTTTACGCTTCCACGTATCGGGAGTGGCGCAGATCATATCACTTCCAAGTGTACTGGTCTGAAGACAGCACCGGAGGCACCACAATGGATCCTATAGCCACGCCCAGTTCCTATGTGTCCTATCACGTGTGGGAGTACCGAGACTGGCAAACACGAGGGTACCAACGACTTGGACCTCCTGTCCAATCCATCGGATTCGCGATGCTCGTCAATGCAGACATCGAGTCCTCGGTGGGCTCGTCGGTACCGGATGGGGCGTGGCGGGAACCGTCACCGCCGCCATTCCATGATCCTTGGAATGATTCGGATTGACACTTGAGTAGCATGTTGGATAAAGATGCGGTTGTGCTTGCTTTGTATGTGAGTTCTCATTGGGTTGTCTTGCTTGGTGCTGTGCATGTCGTCTCTATGTGTCCGCCGCTTTCCGTGATAACTTTGAGCAGCTTGTCGGGTTGAAATGTTCAATAGTACGGTGCAGGGTGCAGCACGATGGGTCCTACCTCGCTATTTTGACTATGACATCGTCAATGGGCCAGCAGGAACGAGTGTGGAATGGATTCGAATCTATGTACCGGGTCAGTGGCATCCAGTAGCCCCTGACACCCTGGGACCGGCCCCGGATGACCCGACCACCTATCGGGAATGGCGCAAGGTCCACCACTTCGAAGTGTACTGGCCCAGGGAAAGCACGGGCGGCACAACTATAGGCACGGTTCTGCAACCGGTATCCTACGCCACCTTCTACACTTGGTATTACAGGGACTGGGTCACCAAGGGGTACCAACGCCTGGGTCGTCCACATCCCAGCATAGCGAGGCCAGTTTTCGCTTCGGGTGCACCGGACCTCATGTATGCTGGATTGACCTCCTCCTCGGCATCATCTAATTCACATGATAGCTGATGCCCGTCCTCGCCTTCCTGGAGAGTCTGACTTTGATGTTGGCGCCGCACAGTGCTACAAAAGTGGTCTTTTGCATTATGATAGTTGATTTGCTTTCACTCGTTGTTGTCTGCAGCCGTACACCTATCAACTTGTCTTTCCGTGGTTGCGTTGTCATGGCGTGGCTGGAATGGTGCCCGGACCCTCAACAACCAGATGCCCAGTGGGTCAAGATCTTTCATCCGGGATCATGGACGCCACAAGAAGAACATGATGCTCCACCTCCTCCGCATACTTTTAGAGAATGGAGGGAGTTCTATGCTCCCAACCAGGACTTAGTCGAAGGGCAAGTCCAAGTCACTACGTGGTACAAACGAGACTGGGCCACAGAGGGCTATCGGAGAATCGCTGCCCCTCACGCTGGTCATGAATTTGATTCCATGTATCCCTCCGATCATCACAGCGTGGCCACGCAGTCTGCGGCATTGAGTATGTCGCCGGAGCTGTTAGACGCGATTCTCAGGTCCTCGGATGCGGCTGATTTCTCCACTGAAGAACTGACTCGTCTCCAGGAGGGGATTTCTCAACAACTGACGGCCCGCGCACGTCTGGCCTCCCATCCTCATCAACCAGTACGTGCATCGCGTGGAAACACACCATCGGAGACGATTGGGGTCTCCGACCCCTACAGGCCCGTGAATCCTTCCGACAGCGGCCAAGACAAGATGAGTCCCGTCTTCGAGCTGACTGAAGACTAGACTTGCATGAGCAGCGCAGCGTACAAAATAAGGGTGGCCTCTACACTTGCATGATCTTGCTTGGCTGTTGTTTGAACATGGTTGTGCATGGTGCTTGTTCATCTACTAGCTGGATCGGAGCCCGCGACAATCCTTGCCTCTTGCCTCGACATGGACATCGATGATTCGAAGCAGCACCCATGGCTCGAATATTCGGTCTGGCATGATCAGGAGTGGGTGCGGATATACACTCCAGGACAACCTCAACGATGGCACCGCGGTGACGCCGTACCTGATCTACCTGAAAATTCTTTTCGTGAATGGCAGCGGGTGACGGATCCCGATGCGCCAGTCCAGGCATGGGACATCCGTGACTGGCAACACCAAGGGTACCAGCGCATTTTGTCTCGGATTGAGTCCTTCGCAACTCACTATCCACATGATCAGACTCTTGGTCAAGTTCGAAACTCCGATGCCGTTCCAGTTGAGGAGACCTTCACCTATGCCACTCCGTTTTCTCATGGTGATCGCCCGGCTGCTTCGCAAATCGCTTCAGTCCTCTATGGCGACACTCGCAATGCTCAACGTGGTGATCTTTCGTTCCCGTCTTCTGAGCGGTTTAGGGCGGTGTCTCGCTCCCCTCGCCGTGGAGGATATTTTGGTCAACGATAGAGATTTGAGTTTGAGCATGTGATCTTCCTGCAGGAGAAAAGAGAAACCTCGCCCCTCGTAGAGGGGCGTGTGTGTGCGGAGTGGCAGAAAACCCTGCCACCAAAACCGTTTTCTGTTGCAGCAGGGGGACCATCCGTTTGCTGTGTGCGATGGTCCAACGAAGCGGCCACAGCAAATGCGGATATCGAGGCTGATCACCTCGACGTACCTGCGACATTTGGAGTTGGTGATGTAAAGTCCTTTTGGCCTGTTGTTTCTCTCGCTGTGTGTGTGCTTCATGTTGATTCTGTAACGTTTTCGCCTCTAGAGGGAAACCGAGTGCCTTGCGAGCCGAAACTCATCCTACTCGAGACTTGTCGGTTGTACTCGAGACTCATCAGTTGTACTCGAATGATTAGCATTGTGTGTGTGTGTGTGCGTGCGTGCGTGCGTGCGTGCGTGCGTGCGTTTTTGTGTGTGTGCCTGTGGGTTGAAAGAACTCAGGCATTGCGAGTTTCTGGCAATTGTGAGGCAGTGCGGATGCCACCCACGTCGACCACCGTCACCCACACGGCCACCAGTACCACGTCGATGACGTCAACATCTGCCACCCAAACCTCGACTTCCACAACTCTCACATCAACAACATCAACAACCATCACGACCACAACCCTGGTCATAGAGCAGCGCATGGTGATCAATGATGTGGAGTTCATTGCAACAGAAATCGAGGCTTGGGCAGTGGGTACCAAGCTGCTTGGCTTGATGTACCTTTCAAGTAGTCAAGGCTGCATTGTTGTCACTGAGCATCATGCATGCAGCGGGCTTTGTTCTTCAGGTATTGCATGCCGGAGACGAGCACAATGACATCAACGACCATGACCACGACTGGCCAGTATGTTGGCGCCACCGAGTCGCTCAGCAAGACCTTTGTGGCAGTAATGTGCCACTTGCTTTTGCGGGCACTCAGTCTCGAAGCTTTTTCGATTGAATTCAAGGCATGCACATTGGCACTGAGGATCGGAGGCACCATTGTGTTCCAACTCTGTCGGGACATATTTGCCGAGGATGCGGATGGGGCCAACCGGGGACCTAGGTTAGACGTGCACAAACTAGAAGGCCTGATAATGCTCTTACACCAGTTCATTGGTTTTGCTCAGCTGGGGGCAGTTGCCTCAGAAGCAGGCAGCAGTGATCAAACAGCCTGTCTACATGTCTACATTCAGGATCAGCATGTCACCTTGGTCTGGACTGTTAGCGTTCTGGTTCAGGAGCCACCGAGAACTTTAGACTGCCACTGGAGGGATATGTCCACGACGAACTGGGTGCTTTTTGGTGGTGTCAGCACCTGTTCTGGTGCAATCTGCAAGTGTCCTGCCACTTGGTTGCAGACTTGGCCTCAGTGCAAGGCCCAAAGGCCCAAAGGCCCAAACGGCGTAAAAGGCCCAAGCTGAGGCCTGGAAAGCAGGCAACGATGAACACCAGATCCGTCTGACCATGGACGGCAAAGAACACTACACGACAGAGGCCATGGCTGTGGCAAGTGGGTGTCTGGGCGAAGAAGTGGCGGATGCCATTTGCCTTGTTTTGCTCTTCATGCTGCGCATTTGCTGGGCAGTGACACATCCAAGGCCAAAGATTTGCATCACCGCCGCTTGCTACAAGTCTTTGCATTGGAAGCTTCATTGTACCCGACTTGTGGATACACCACTTAGGAAACCACGACCACGACCACCACAACAACAACCACAACTACAGTTGTAGACAGCATGGGGGTCGAGGAGATGAACGGTGCTGCACCTTGGCAACGGCATGAATGACATGCCTAAAGTTTAGTGGCAAGCCAACAAAGCCGGACCCATCAACAGCCACCAGACAGGTCTACTTCTCAGTGTGCAGCGACGTGTCTGGGCCTGTAATTTGCAGCTGGCGGCGCAGAGGAGCCCTCTTGGCGCAACTGAGGGGCCCTACTGGTGAAGGGCGATTCCCTGGTTTATTTGGCACAATGTGTGTCACAACGTGGTTCATTTTCAGGGGCTTCTGAATAGTCTGGCCCCCCAGATTGCAAAGTTATCAATATTGTAAGAGGCACGGGCGAAAGAGTTGCTTGCAGCAGGAGAGGGCTTCTGGTTCCCTTTCGAAGGCTACGGATCCTGCAGCTCGGCGTTGCCCAAAGCTGATTTAAGAGCCTCTCCAAACTTGCTTTGGGCAGTGGCGGCTGTTGCATTCCTAAGGCTACGAGCGCAAGTGCAGCTGCCCTCCGATCACCACTGACCGGATGTTTTCAAACTTGGCTTGGATTCGGTGTCATTCACATTGTGGCATGTATTCCGTGGGTGCAACTGAGCATAAGCAATAGATGTGGCAGGACATGTTTTACAGCATGAGAGTCCCAAGCACAAGCGTGATTTGGCTGCAGTTTGATGGGCTGACAACATGATTGGATTGAGCTTTGCATTGTGTTGTGAAATATGTTTGGGGTTTACGCCTCCACCTGCTTAGAGAACGCTCAGGAGCCGACCACGGTAGCCACCTGAGTTGGCAACTGGGGCTGGGCTGAGACTTCCATGTTTGTCCACCGCTCAAACTTAGGCACCGCCCGCAACTGCAACCTCAACAACTTTCACTACTACAAGTGTGCTGACCACCACTCGGACATTGCAGCCTGGCAAGCAGGGCGCACGCTTGCTTCTGATTTTGGGCGCGCTTGAGAAGTGAGAAAGGGAAGGCTGAGACAAGGAACTGCGAGATGCAACATGAAGAGTGGCACATTGAGGTCCACTTCCATCGCCAAGACCTCCAGCGGGCAGAAGGCTTACCTGCACGGAGTGCTGATCATGCTGCTGGGCAGCAAGCCGACGTGTCAATGTTCAAGTCTTGTTCCTGGCAACCTACACTTGGCCTTTGCATGCCCCTCCTCTCAGATTCCTCCTCTGGCTGTGGCAGCCCTGACCCTGACAATGAGCAGAGAGGGCACAGACCACAGTTTGCTGTTTGGGCCGCGGAGCCTTCCAATTGAGACGCTTGCAGCTTGCGCCTTCAATGAGCAACGTTTTCCTGCTTTCTATTCATATGTCACAAGGGAGGCCCGCAGGCTCGCACATCTTGAATGGCAGATGTGACGATCTCGGTGTAACATTTCTGCATGACTTCACCTAAAAGCTGCCAGGAGCGGCAAAGACTGAACCCATTGGCCTCAAATCCCATTGGCATGCGCACATTTGTTGCATGATTCCAGCCCCTGCAGCCTGCATTGCCTGCATTCGTGCAAGAATGCAACGATAATGTCCCGCGGCACAGCTTGCTCCAGGCACTGCTTGCCGCATTTGCCGCGTTTCACTGAAAGGAGACAGGACAGAGGAGTGAAAAGTCTGCGTTTTGAGCCGGCGCCGTGCTACCCCCCAAACCGTCAAGATACAAGTCTTCCAAGCCGAGGCAACATCGAGTTGGCAGGTGTGAACATTTCAAGGCCTGCTTGCCATTAGCTCGTGACAGAGTCCAGGCTCGCCAGCTTTTCTCTTGCAGCCCGTTCCAGGGACTTGTTGGGCAGACGGCTTCAAAGCTGCGAGATGGATGCGCAAATCACTGAGTGGTACGGCCCTTTGAGACTTCTGGGCGCCAGCACCCTCAACCTGCGTTTCAGGTACAACTTGAATCCGCTTTTTGCGGCACCTGCGGGGTTCGGTCGGCAACCCACAGCACGATTGTCATTGAGTTCACTTCTTGACCGTGAAAAGACAAGCTTTTTAGGAGTCACAGACCTTGTTCTACCAAACACGACCATCAAGGCTCGGATATATGGGTGCAGCAACTTGATGTCAGAGCGGCTCTCAACTTTTGCAGGGCTTGTTCCTACGCCTCTGCGGTCAGCCAGTTCTGTCAGAAGGCTGGGTATGGCTGGCGGCAACAGGTGTGTATTGCCCGCCTTTTCTCCTTGGCCATATCTCAATCTCAGCCATATGCTGTGTCAGATTTGGACTCCCCTCTCGAGATCGACATCGATATTGTTCATCCGGAGGGTGTGCAAATGGGCTGCGTGCTAAGTCATGCCGAGCCACTGTCTCGAGTGGCCCGTGACCCGTGACAATCAAGTCAAGGCTATGTTGTGGAGCATTTGTGTGCAGTGTATGACACCGGTCCAGCACTCAGCTCCCAAGCCACCGTCCTCCTGATCACCTACCGATCCCGATGCCTTGCATTTCATGTGTTGGAGTCGTTCGGCCCTCATTGATAAGTAAACATATATATATATATAGGTGTGTGTGTGTGTGTATGGTCTACTATATATACAGTATGCACACATTAGATTATATGTATATATATATTATACATATCTATATGTGTGTACACATGTTTGTGAGCTTCCACTCCGTGTCAAACTTTTGCGAGAGGTAAGAGCATAAAGCGAATGCATGGTTCCAGGCCTCGGGGCCTGGCCTGGCACTCAGCGAAGCTCGACCCACTGGACCCATGCGCTGAAGGGAAAGGGCAAGGATTGGGAAAGAGTTGATTCAGTGATTCAGTTGCTGGAGTTGCGCCTCTTGTGTTTTGCCACACGACGTGCATAGGGCAGGGCTTGACCAGCGCATGAGAGCTCGAAGCAGGAATGGGGCCTTCGAAGCCTCTCAGGTCCACAGACGGAGTGGCTCTGAAGGATGCAGTCGACAACGAGTCTTCGCAATTGTGGGGTACTTGGCTTCAGCTCGGGTGAAATTATGCATGTTCAGTTTTAAAGCAGCAAATATCAACTATGTCCATGAAATTTTTGAGGACCTGCTTGTCCAATCAGAGCTACGGATACTTCGCTGCCCTGTACCGGGTTGTCCGCGAGGCTCTCGAGGGTCATGGGGGCAGGGCATCATCTCGCCTGCGAGGCGCCGCCGGATCCAACAACGTCGCCTCCGCCCGTGGAGGATGACGACACTGGGGTCAGCGTGGAGGTGATCCTCGGCATCGCCCGAGTCTCGAAATTGCGCGCTGGCTCGGTGATCCAAAGTCGCACAGGTCATCGTTGTGGCCCTGGGCGCAATAACCGCGGGTTTCAAAGCCGGGTGCCCGGGCAGCATGTGACCGTGTCAAGAGTGCCTTGGGCACATGAGGCCCGGAAGTGGTATCGGTGCCCAGCTCAACTTGAGTTGCTCGAAGGAAAGTTGATGCTGTTGGGCTAGAGCTTTGCTTGAGACAGGTCGAGGCAGAAGGTCGAACCGGAGAAGGTGGAGGAACCAGAAGAGGAGGCCAGAAGTCATTTGTGTGTGTGTGTGTGTACACATGATGGACTTATCTCACCCAGCTGAAGGAAGAGGAGGAAACAGAGACAGACTCCGAGGCCTCATGCACACAAGGCTTCACAGGCAGGTACGTGCAGCTTATCAGGTGAGTGAGCCCCCAGATCCGGACTGACCTTGGTTTTGTTTTTTGTCTTTTCGCACACCTGAGAAAATTCAGCAACTTGGCCATGCGAACACTCTGGTGCAGGATCCTGCTCTCACAAAGCTGCGCATGGCAGCAGAGGCAGGAAGATTGACTGCCGGCATCTTAGAGCATACTCCCTGACACACCAATATGACATGGTTTGGTCAGAAACTCAAGTTTCTTGGAAGCAAGGCTAAAGAAATCCTTGCACATCATGCGGGCCCCACGGGTATTCGTCAGGAGAGCCCAGTTCCTTCCAAAGGGGCATGAATCTACCATGCAGTTGTTTACAACCCCAGCTGTTGTGGCCTGAACAGGGGAGTTGCTGCTTTCAGGGATGTGATGGAGTGATGGGTTTAGTTAAAAGTCTTATCGCTAGTCATGGTCACATTTCCGTGGGCACTGACTGCCCTCTTTCCAGGAGCTGATTTGGGCGGTAGACAAAGGCTATGAGGCCAAACTTCGCGAAGCTCGCAAGAAGGCCTGCCTGCAGACACGATTTGCCCAGAAACTGCCTTGATTTCAATACCCAAGGGAATCCCACGTACTCTTCCAGCGGCTCTTACACTTTCACAATCATTCGCTGTTGTTTTTTGTTTGGTTGCGCAGGCTTACAAGATGCTTGTGCGTGTGTGTGCACGCTGCCATTTGCATGGCATCTCTTCAGTCATCGTGCTCAAGCTGTCAAGCTGCACTTGCAACATGGCTCACGTTAGCCCCTCCCAACACATAGCAAACCGTAGCAAATGCACAGAAAGTCTAGCCAGTGACAAGCCACCTGGACATCCAGCATCCGTTGCGCCGGGCTCTCAGAGTCAGCGCGTCGGCGCAAAAACAAAATGGGAGAGGCGTTCCGAGGCCATGTCCTCGGAGGCCGAGTGGAAGGAATGCTTTGATCTCTTTGACAAGGAGCGCGGATCGCATCTAACACGTCCAAATCACATCGGCTTCAGGAGTCCTCCGGGAAAATCAAAGCCCGGCCCCTGGAAAGGAGAACGAGAAGGAGATGAGTTGGTCGCCGAGGCAGATGATCTGGGAGAGGCACTGCGGTCCCTGGGCCTTGTGCTCACCCAAAAAGAGGTCAGCAGCATGAAGGCGCGGTCTCGTTTGGCACCTTCCGCCTTTCGTCGTTTGGGTCGAGGATGAAGTTGGTGCCTCCGTGTCCTGGGACAAGTTCAAGACACTGGCGTCCAAGAAGCCAGACCCAGAGAAGCAGGCAAGCCGAGACCCGCTAGCATTGGGGAACACAGCATGACGCGAAATTGGGCAGGCGCAAGCACTGATGCAGGTGCAGAGGGGGATGAGCTCTCCGAATGCAAAATCATAAGGGTTTGTTCATGCCCTATGCCAGGCCTTCCAAGTCTTTGACCAGACAGGCTCAGGCCAAATGGAAATGAAAGATTTGGGACACATTGCTGGAAGCTCAGCACCTTGGGTATTGGAGTATCTTTGGTGGCATTGCAATGACCTAAGGTGACATGCCTTGGGGAGAAGCTCTCGCCACAAGAATTCGAGGCTGGATACATCTAAGCTTTGCACTTGCGGGTTGGTCACGCTGGGAGTTGCTTGTGTGTGCATGGCTGCTGCAACCACTGCTGCAGGAGATATGTGGAGCCGCAGGCTTGCCATCAACTGGCAGCCTGGATTACAGGAAGGCCTGACACGGTATGAGAGATACGACATTTGCTTTGGGTTCAAATCCAACAAGCAGGTGGTGGACAAGGTGATCAAAGCGTGAGCGTCGAGTCAACTGCGCTGTGCTGGCAAGCAAAAAATGATTGCAACGGCCAAGCTATTGCGACAGGCAGTTTGATTCGTTCAGGCACACTGCAGCTTCTGCTCAGAGATGCCAGGTCAACTGTTGGGCTGCGCACGCCCGTTGCCATGAGCACGGAAGCTTGCTGCATTTGCCTCGAGCATTTTCCACAGGGGCAAGGCATCCAATGCTCGGAAGAAGACGCTTGACTGCTCTTGACAGTTCCGGTTGTCACGGGTGCCAGATACGCATACATGTGGATAGGTCAATGTTGATGATATTATGTATCTGCGTAAGTCTGTGCGTGCCTGCTCGCCTGCTTGCGCGTGCCCTGTGTGCACCTGCAAGCCTACAGTGTCGTCCATGCTTGCGCAAGTGAATGTGGGGTGTATGTGTGTGTGTGTGTTTGGTGGTGTTGGTTTAAGTTTAGTCTACGCTTGACTTGGTTTGGCTTCTTTGTTTGTTGGTTTTATGCGTGGGGTGGGGTGGGGTGGGGTGGGTCGGAGTGAGGTGAGGTGAGGTGGGGTGGGTGAGTGGGTGGCTTTCTGTGTTTTGTGTTTGCGCGTTTGTGTGTATGTGTGTGTTGTTGTGTTCGTGTGTTTGTGTCTGTGCCTGCCTGTGCGTTTGTCTGTGTGTGTGTGTGTTTGTTTGCCTGCCTGTCTGCCTGCCTGCTTGTCCGTCCGTCTGTTTGTTTGTGCGTGTGCATGTGTGTCCTTGTGTGTGTCTGTGTGTGTGTGTGTGTCTGTTTTGTGTGTTTGTGCGTGCGTCTCTGTATGTGCCTATGTGCGTCTGTGTGTCTGTGCTGTTTTCTGGTTGTGCGGTTGTGTGTGCTGTGCTGTGTTTGCGTGTTGGTTTTGTGTTTTGTGTGGCCGTGTGTGCTCGTATGTTTTTCTGTGAGCGTGTGGTTGTTTACGTGGTGTGTTGTCTCTTATGTCTTTGCGTTTTTCGGCTGCGGGTAAGGAGCCACACTTCCTTTGCAAGGGCTGCCTCCAGCGATACGTCCAAAGCCATGCCGAGACCGAACTGCGCTTGCAGAAACTTGGCCGTAGATACTTACATCTCACACGCAAGAATCTCGTTGCAACCTGTTGACCCACACTGTCTTCAAAAAGGCTCAACTTCCAGTTTTTACTCTGGGATGCCAGTTGCATTGGCCAATGCCAGGAGAAGAACTGCTGGGCGCATTGTTTGCCCAAGTCCCTCATGCTCCCGGGTCTTCTCGCATCACTCTCTGGCGCTGCACCTGTCGAATGCCGGCTTTGAAAAGCAACGTGGCTGAGGAAGGGCAAGACTGGGAGTGGGTAAAGACGCCAAGAGAGGGCCAGTGCCATTGGCCACAACTTGTCACAGACTGCTCAAACATGGGGCAATCGGGGCGCTGGCCAAAGGGCTGGCCTTGGACTTGTCAAAGCGTGCTCGGGGCCACATGTTTGAAGTGTGCCCTGAGGTACTTGAATGCATTTTGGCTGCATTAGCTTCCATCCAGCAGTCCAAGAGGCAAGCAGAAAGAGCACATGTTAGTCCGCAGCCTCCTCGGAGTGTGCGGTTCAAGCGAGGAGTTCAAGTAGTTTCGCGACTTGCTGCAGGCCATGTTCAAGGTCGTTGAGACAGAGGCTTTGGCCACAGCCCACGCGCCTGACCCAAGTGCAGATTGGCTGGAGCTAATGCGCCGGAGGGTAGTTGAGGACAAAGCACGTGAGCCACGAAGCCCTGCCAGCGTAACCGTGGCAGTTGCCCAGAACAAGTAGGACGCCATGCCACGCAACACTGTGCAGGACATCCTCACCTTGAAGTGCCAAGCCTGTGGGCAAGCCTTCATCGACTTCGAGGGTTGCTTTGCGCTGACATGCAGCAGGTGTAAATCTGGAATGTGTGGCTGGTGCGGCAAAAGTTTCAGGAACCTTGACCTAGCGCACGACCATGTGAGGCGACGGCAAATTTGAGTAGATTGTGTTGCTCATAGCCTTCATCCGCTTTGCTTGGCCTTGGTGCTCCAAGGTTTTGGCGCGCTTCGTTTTACAGAGCACGTCACATGTTGGGCGGCCCCTGAGGCAATGCCTCTTTGCGCCTCGAAAGCACGACCTGTACGGCTCACAGGAGGAGTTCGCAAGGGCCACGCGCGAGAGGCGAATGAGGCGTCTTGAGAGTTTCCTCACATCTTTGGAGCGAAGCTCTCGAAGCTTGGCTGAATGTCCTTGGCATCCCCTCACACAGCCTCATATCAATGGATGTTTCCACGCACATGGCGGCCGCTGGGGCGGCAATACTTTTCCACCTGCAGACGAAGACGAATTCCGAAGACACATTCGCTCAAGGCACATGGAAAAAACTGCGAAGACGAACTCCCCAAATTCAAATTCGCCCCCACTCCGAAGAGAAAATGCACCGATGAATTCCAAAGACGAATTCCCACCAAAGACTTTGTGTGACGACTCCCCGAAGCCCAACTCCTCCCGAAGACGAATTGCAAAGTCGAAATCTGAAACTGCCACCGGCCCCTTCCCCCAAACCCTTTGCATTTGAGCGGGGTGGGGGGGGGGGGGGTATCCTCTGTTAGCGACACGGCACGCCGAAAATGTTGGCGGGCTCAGGCCAACGAAAGCCTTAGCAGCCACTGCTCCCTTCAGACGGACGGAGTATCCCTGAAGGTGCGAAGGCGAATTCCCTCCCGAGTTTCCTTCCTGAAGGCCATTCACCTAGCATGCCTGCAGCGGGCGCTTTGTGGCAATCTCGCTATGAGAAAGGCCCCCGAAAAATCAAAACGTGTTTTGTCGAAACTCCCGAGGCCAACACTTAACTAGAAGGGCCAAACTCGAAACAAATTTCGAGACTCAGTCAACAAACGCTTGTTGCGTGGAAGCCTACAGGAGCAGTGAGACGGGTGCGCTTATTAGGAAAGCCCACGAAGCGCAAGCGTGTGCTTATTGGGCAAGGTTTCGGACGGGCAGGCGTATTAGGCAAGCCTGCGGGAGCAATGTGATGGGTGTGCCTCCTAGGCAAGTCTACAGAAGCTGCGTGACGAGTTTGCAATCAAGCCTACAGGGGCAGCGTGCCAATATTTTAGGCAAGCTTCGCTGATGCGCCTTTTGCTTGGGGCTTGCAAATTGCTGGGCTCAGGGTTTTGGAAAGGAACTGCGATCCACATGCCGTAGCCAGTTGGCGCCCGGATGTCTCTTCCTTCAAGCACACCAGTCAGACAGCTCAGGCGCTCTCACCGAATACTCATTGCTCCCGTAGGCTTACCCGTCGCACTGCTCCCATAAGCTCACCTAATAAGCACACTCGTCGCACCACGCCCCTAGCCTGACCGAATAAGAGCACAGGCTACACAGTAATTAAGTGCACTCGTCACACGCTTATCGCAAGTTTACCCGTCAGATTGCTCCCACACCTCACAAGGAACGTGTCGCACTCTTCCTGTAGGTTTACCTGACAAGCACACCCATGACACTGCTCCCATAGGCCCTTCTATGAGCAAGGCCGTCACATCGCTCCCGAGCTTACCTAACACTGCGCGTAGGCCCACCCCCAATCCGTGACACTGCTCCCGTATCCTTACCCGGACACACTGCTCTCGTATGCTGAACTGTCTAATAAGCAAACCCGTCACGTAGGTTCATCCAATAACCCCATCCGTCACGCTGCCCCTCCGGTGCATCGTCAGTTGCAAATGTGAAAGCGACGTCGAGGGAAATGTGTCGTCAGAGCATGTGGCGTCAGAATGTGGCATAGGAGCGCGGCGTCAGGCAGGAATGCGGCGTCGGGGGGGATGTGGCGTCACAGGTTGCCGGAATGTGGAATCAGAATGCGACTTCAGCTGGAAAAGTACTGGCCCTTTTGCGGCCGCCCTGCATCCAATACTTCATTTGATTCAAGCAGTCAACCAGGCTCTCGAATTTGGCTCTTGAGTTTGCAAATGTTTATGCACCCTGAGCACGGATGGCCTGAAGGCCCCTGCTCGGAGCCCAGGCCAGCGCTTGCTTCACGCCTTGTTAAAGGAGCTGGCGGATTTGGGCGACACTGCGGCAGCCAAAGATCTCTCGCGTCCCCAATCTCGCAGGCCAATCCTGTGGCCGTGGCTTGTGGTTGCACTGCTTATTTGTGTGCTGGCGAGGGCCCGCAGGCCTGGACTCGAGAGATGCGCCACACCTAAATGAATATCCTCTGCTCCTCTGCCCTGTGGCATGTTGCAAGATGGACATGGGAAGAACGTTGGTGGATAAGGAAATGAATGACATGTTTTTTCGGTCACACGGCAGTCCCTTTACTGTGCCGCGTTGCAGCCCTGAGTCGATCAAAGCCGACCCCAGCCACGCCGTGGGCAGGCAGAACAACCCCACCTTGATAGAGATTCTGGCCGAAGCCGACCAAGCCTCGCAATCCTTTCTGGCGACTGCAAAGTCTTGCTGTCTCGAGTATCTTGCCAAGATTGCGTCGGAACCTCAGGCGCAGGCCCTTCGTCCTGCGATTCTTGCCATGAAACATGAACCAGCCCTATGCAAGTTTGAACTGTTTGCCTCTAGGTCTGACGTTGGGGATATCGCCCTAGATATGAGGGATGCTTGGGTGCAGAATTCTGCGCCTCGGTCGTCAGCTTCTTGGGAGCGAGCCACTTGCCCGCAATGTCCATTGGGCAACTCACACCGAGGGATTACTTTTTTCTCATGTGGCCCAGGTGATGGATAATATCCTCCTCACCCCACAGCTGATGGTGAACGCCCTGGCACTTCTGACGTTATTGCTGGTAGCTTTTGCGCTGGGGGTGCCTGTGGCAGTGCTGGCTGTTCTGCTCAAGTTGGATGTGGTGCAGCGATTCCTAGCGCAGCCTGGCAAAAACAGGGATACAAGGGGACCGCAGTATAGCCTAAACCAGGGTTCCATGTTGGGTGCTTTTTTTATCCACACCCATGTGGCTTCCTGGTCGAGGTGGTGTTACTTGCGTGGTGGGAGGCCGGGGACTGCATGCTGACGTTGGGCCGTTGGCTGTCCCAATATGCCAGGTGGCTGCGCTTTTTCCGCCTGCTGCCTGACGATGATAACTTCAAAAGGCTCATTGAGCGGCGCAGGCAGCTGACTCGAAAAGCTGAAGCTTGGCAAAACACTGCTTTTGCCCTTTTTGCCCAGATCGCATTGGCAAGCCCTTTCCCAAAGGCAGTCCTGGGTCATTTGAAGAGCATGCAGGCAGGGATTGCAAGTGTGTCGCTGGCAATTGCTGCAAGCTTGCAGGTTACGGACGCAACGCCACTAGCATTTACGTCGTTTCGCTCCCAAGCAATCCAAATCGCAGGCAAGGATTGGGTAGGTAAAGTCATTGAAGTCATGAACGCCTCAGAGACTTGCCAGGTATAGAAGCCCATAGCGGTTGGCACATTGTGGGCCTTGCAGCCATGGCAGCAGGTCTTGCTGCCATCCTTATTGCCAGACACTGCAAGGCGCTCGGCCTGTCTGTCTTGAATGTTTGCGCATGGCCGGGCAGTTTTAAAGCATCAGATTTCTTGAGAGACGGTGTTGCTGCAGGTACGTGTTTTCAGCAAATGCCCAGCTTGATCTCAACAGCATTGTGCATTGCTGCTTCTGGCTGTCAGCCAGCACCTAGTGTTCAAATTATTTTTTTGGAGGAAAGTTCGGATTGGCAAGAGGCGTGGCTGCCCTGGTAACCTCAGCTGCCAACAGTTTGCCGGGTGGGATAATTGAGATATGTTGACATGTGGAAACCCTGAAGGCCGTCAAGGCTTTCCTGGTGAGGCAAAATGTACAGTGACGTCCAGTCCATCACATCCCAGCCCTTTCTCCGCGAGCCACCTGTGCTTTGCGCGGCAGAGCACCTGTGCGAATGGCTTGGCGTGGCATTCAAAAAATGTGCAACTGTTCACCAAAGGCGGGCAAGGCAGAAAAAAACAGGTGGGGGGGGGCAGGACAGTCCAAAATTCAAAAAACATCCGTGCGAGGCGTTCAAGAATATTCCAGCTGAAGTGTACCATGACTCATTTGGGAAGCAGGGGGCTCGATTGGTAAGCAATGAACCTTAAATTGTCACACCATATGTTGACTACATAGATGTATTTGTTTGATTGTGACAATTGTGCGGCACTCAGGCAGATTCCAGGTGATTTCACAGTGGTGCACGTCAAGGTGCGGAGAAATCTGAATTGCATTTGCACATGGTTGAAATGATTTTCTAGAATCAGATTTTCGCACAGGCGAAAGCCGAGTTTCAGCCCAGGAGCGTGGGTTCTGTGAAGTAAATGTCGAGCAGCCGTGTATGGAGGAAACCACTCAAAGCGCTAGAAACTCTGTGCGGCACTTGGTGGTCAATTCTACAACGTTGAGTGTGAAGTGAATTGCGCTTGAAGGCCCGATACCAGCCCGTCGACAATGTCTTTTTCACCGTCTGAATCTTTAGAGTGCGTCCCTCAAACAGCTGAGAACCAACATGCACGAGCGGCATGGCAGCCAGGAATTCGCCACGAAGCCAACCATGACAATGCTTCCGGTGCGGTGCTCTCAGCAGTTGTGTTCTTCTAAAGTCGGCAATGGTGGGTTGAAACGACGAAATCACATTGAACACTGAGCGTGGGTGAGGTTGGGTGGGTTTTTTTGTTTCTTTGCAAGTTCGTGCATGTGTGTGTGTGTGTGTGTGCGCGCACATGTGTTTGCAGGTCCGAGTATTTATTTGTTTGGTTGCTTGTTTGCTTGCTTGCGTGCTTGCTTGATTGTTTGCGTGTTTGGTTGTTTGTTTGTGGTGTTTGTTGATTGGTGGTTTTGTTTTTGTGTGTTTGCGTGGAATCGAATTTGAGGCAAAGCCGCGGTGAATCACAACAAATTCAACCTCGTTTGTTTCACATGTTCCACGGAAATGTGTGGAGTTTCACCCTCAAGGTCGATGCCAAGCGCGCAGCAAAGCACGACCAAAAAGCCGTGACAGCGCACACGATTTGCAAATGCATTTTTTTTGGGTTCAGCCATTGCACATATTGAACGTGTCGATGAGCGCACTCTGCTGCCTGGCTTGTAACTTCCGCCAAGACCAATGGCATGGGCAGAGGACGCTTTGGCATAGTTGTTTTGCTGTGGGACGTTTTGCTAAGTTTGAAATGGTCCAATTTTGGCAACGTCTCCCCGCAAGGAGGAGGATGATGCAACCCGTGGCCAAGAACTTCACTGCCGTTGTCAGCAACTTGGAGGGCCATTGTTGTTTGGCTCGTTGTGACCTCCAATGTTTTACTTGGGTTAGTTGCGGTTGAATTTGATACCCAGACAATCCCACCCCGAGTTGCACATGAATGACTTGAACATTTGAAAGAATTCATTGGCGAGCGTGAATTGAACTGTTGTAAAAAGGATTGCTTGTCCCAACGAGGCGGCGTGGTTTGCAGCAGGGCTGCCGGCAGCCAAGTTTGTGATGTGCTGGGCATTTGTTCCATTGTTCCTTCGGGAAACAGATGAGACAGCACAATTTCAGTACAATTTGAGCACGATTGGTTCAAAAATGATGTATGCTGAGATGTTGCAAGGAATCCCAGCCTTGGATTGTTCAATTGCTGCTCGCATGAACGTGCCATGTGACGACGTTGCCCACATGTGTGAGCAAGCTCAGAAGATCTGGGATGCTCAGATGCCCCGAAGCAAAGTCCATGTTTGACACGTGTTCCATTGCTGCTGCACGCATCAATTGCTTGGAACCTGACGCCCAGCCCCCATTGTGCCAACGTGCCGCAGGTCAAAGCTGTGATGCGGGAGGCCAGCCATGAAACAGTCTGAAACAACATGCAAGCGTACCATCCTCGTGTCCATTTTGCAAGAAGTGCCCCAGGCAGACAAGCTTGCGGCCCGCGCAGACAAGTACGAAATGGTCTGCTGCGAGATCAGTTGGCCGCGTTTGGGTTTGTTACGCATGTTCAGGCGCAGATTTCGGAGCAGTTGTTGGAAAATGCCACGGTGCGCCACTTTCTGCTCGCGTTTGAAGAGCAGGAGTCGTAGTGTATCCAGTACGCCACATGAGTTGGCTTGAAGCATTGTTTTGCGAGGACTGGCCGGAGTTGCTGCAAAGTGTTGCAACAATTGGTATCCAGGCATTGGAAGTCAACACGTGTCACTTTCCTGCTTGCCTCTTGAGGCGTTGTCTCTGCAATACGGGCGGTCACAGCTTGGTCTTGGCTCCCTCCGCATGCTCGCGCAGCCCCGAGATTTTGAAACATGACATGTTGTTGGTCAAGATACTGAGTTGCCGCAGACGGTATATGTTTGGGAAGCGCTAAACTGATGTTCGCCCTTATGTTGTTAGTTGTGTGCGTTTAGATCGATTTCAAAGATGTTCTCAAAAGTTGAGGCAAAGTGGATCGAGCGGCACAGGCGGGTCCCGAACTCAGTGTCCGCGATATCCTGTTTTGTGTCAGGACCTGGCCCAGTTTGGATGTGCTGACCCGAGCCTCGGCAGAAACCTTCCTTCGGCGTTGGCAAAATGTTTGTACACATTCGTCGGGATGTGAATGTAGATTGTGCCGAGGAAACAAAACAAAGCACCTGAGAACATCACCTCAACGTATGCACTGAGGAGCTGCCTCGCCAGATTCCCAGATGATGTTTTGAGAGACCGATCATGCATTGGTAGCTTGCCACATGTGAAATTCTTAAAATGTGTATGACTATACAACGAGCAGCGTCGTGTTGACTATACAACGATCGTCGTGTTGCTCCTTTTTTGGAGTTGAGCGGACTCCACGTTTTTAGGGAAGGTGGACCTTGTTTTGTTGGCCAGTACGATTTCAGCTTTGCAGCATTTGGCCAAGGGAGCTGAGTTTGGGGCATGTCAAAGCGTTGACCAAGCAATATGTCCTTTCAAAGTGAGAACGTAGCTGAAACGGCAGACCAAACCATGGACAGTACCCCAGTGAAGCGTGCAAAAAGAAGATGATTGCACTCGCACCCGTCCACATCACATTTCAAAGCTCTGATTGACAGTAGCGCCGGCCTTCCAAGCACGCATGATTGCAAGTTTCATAAATGTTGTACACAATGTCGAGCAAAACCCCTGCCAAATGTCATGTTTGTTTGTTTCTGGCAGCCAGAAGCAACACCAGGGGCGAGCGCGCCGCGGGAAAATCATGGCAGTTTGTTGTTGTGGTTGGAGAGTCTGGATGTGGACACAAGTAGACAGTGTCCACACTTGTGTCATTGAGCCGCACACTTCATTGATGCAGTTTGACAACTGCTGCATTCACAGTTGAAAGCTCAATTAGTCAATGACTGAGGCCCTCGCAAAGCAGGCGTTGTGCCGGGATTGAGTTTGCAAGATGATCGACATGCAAGTTTGGATCAGCGCACAGGACGACGCGATCCCGAAGCCAACCCCATGGCAGGGTTTGCTACCCAGAGTACACAGAGAATTTGCAAATGCCGTTTCATAGCAAGCTAAGGCACCGTCTATGCTGCCAGAAGGCGCGCAATGAAAAAGAAGCTGATCCGATGATAGAGTTGCATACCCAAGTGTGTAGAGCACGACATGATGGCCCTTGCACAGACTGCGCGTGAGGCATCGAAGAGACCATGTCGGCAAGGCCAACGTCATCGGCCCGCCTGGCATTTGTGTGGTTGCCGCAACTTCTGACACTCAGCATCACAAGGTCACCCCCGGTAATCCGCCGGCAAGTTGCGCTGCCCTGAAACCAGCCCCAGCCCCAAGCCTGTCAAAAGACATGGTCCAGTCTGGTTGAATTCGTAGTGTTGGCTCAGCTCGTGTGTTGGTGCCGAGGCCTTGACTGGCATCCGAGCAAGGCAAGGAAGGGTTTTTCCACCAAAACTGAAGGGGGTTATTTGGCGAGTTATACTATTTTCCCTGACATTAGACCTTGCTGATTCCTGTCAAGCCGCAGAGATGATCGTCGCGAGTCCGGGACATCAAATTGCAAGAAAAAGACGCTGAGCACCGCTGAGCCGAAATTTTGAGAGGTCCCAGATTCGCGGTGGCAGCGCCCCGCCTCTGAGTAGCCGCTGGTCACCAAGGAGTCTTGCATGACGTGTAAGCATTGGCCAGTTACTTGACACCAGGAGCTCACCCCGGGCTTCTCCAGCAACCCAACCGCAGACAGTTGTAGCTTAGCGCCAATGTTTGGGCAACACGCAAACTGTTGGCAGCTGTGCTGTGACTCGGCTTACCAGTTGTTTCGACCTTTTGCAGGGAATTCCGCCGATTGTGCGGTGCTCCTGCTGCGACACGGCAATGCCCTGAGTACTCAGAGACATGCTGATATGGAATTTGCTCGCAGAGGGCTTGCCAGGCAACACAATATTTTTCCGAATTGGTTCCTTTCAGGAGTACTTGCCAGACTCCATGTTCTGCCGGATTTGTGGGCAGCGTCGAGATGCGCCCCCCTGAGTCAGGGAGTTGACGAGCACAACACATGCATTGTTCTTGTTAAGGTTGCTGCGCCTGCGCATGTGCAGTCGTCGCCGCAATCAATGCCGTCGGCAGCTTGTTGCGCGAGCGATTCTGCATCAGCCGTTGTCATGCTGAACTTGAGGTGGGAAGCAACCAGAGAGAGACAAAGTTTGCCCTCTCGGGAACCAGTTGCTTGCCAGACGCCCTTTGCGGCCGAAGGGCCCATACCGTTCCCGCGGCCGGAAAGCAGCCCACAGCTGACGTTACCACAGCCGACTTTGTCCCAGCCTCGCTTTGAGCCCAGCCATCCGAGCCCAAGACGCAGTCCGATCCCATCGGAGATGGAAGCCCCTCGCTGGTGGCGTGCCAGAGAGGCGCCAGGGAATAGTGTTTCAGTGAGTTTGCCGTGCTTTTTTGTCGTGTTCGTTTTGTGCTCAAAGAGCCAGGCCAAAAGCCAGGAAAGAGCCCCGCCAGTGCAGGAGTTTCTGCAACGTGTAGGGAATGTTGTGCCAACGGAAGGTTTGACATATGCAGGACGAATGGTACCAAACTTTGATGCAAAGTGCCCAGATTCGAACGTTCAAGTTGCTTCGTGCTTTGCAGATGACCATATGACAACTTAAGGTCCCGGCTCCAACGCTTGGGCGAGGCTTGCGTTTGCCATGCCGGTGAGACGTACAGAGTAAGCCCAATCTTTGACAGGGGGCTACCAGCATGCAACAAGGCCGGAGCTATCATGTGAATCCTGGAAGGAAATAGCATCTAGCAAAGCTACTGAGGTGAGCCTATTGCGGCACCTCCAAGTAGCTTGGGCGATGCTCGAATGGTGAGGCTCGTGATTGTCTTGAAATGTACCCGTTGACTTGCCATGTCTCGCAGCAGGTCCAGCAGCCGAGAAGCCTTAAATGCCAAACTCCGTGAGGTCCGTGATCGTTTTGAAAGCTGTCAACTGCAATTCTGGAATATGATAATGTTACACCTTCCTTGTTCGTGTTGCTGGTGATGCGTTGTGCTTGGGTATGAGCTGCATCCAAATTGAAGCCATGCAACCGTTCCATGCGTTGAATTGTGCGAGCTGCTTGCCAGTTGGGAATGGAGCGACCAGAACCGCCAACATTCCGTGCCGACGCGCATGTCCCAAGAGTTGCACTCAGATGTGAAGTTTCATGTGCAAATGTGATAATTCATGTGATGGTAATGTGGGTTGATCAGGGTTGTGTGTTTGATCGCTTATTTCCTTTTGGGCGTGCTCAGGCACATACAATCCCACCGGCAACACTCTGCTCAACGACTTGCCTCATCGGGCATTTCGCAGGGACAGCCCACAGTCACGAAGCAAAAGGGGCAGAGAGCTGTTTCCGAAGGATAGCTACGTTGCGACTTTCGGCGGGCCGCGGCGAGAGGCGCGGGCCTGTGACAGCTTGTGTGCGTCGTTTTATGTGTCCTTTGTTCAGCGCAAAAATATGTTTTGTCCGAAAGTTCCATGCGAGCAGTGCAACAGAATAGGTCAGCTTGCATTCCAAAGCAAGGCATAAACGCTCATGTGTTTTGATGAGGCAGCTCTGTTTTGTTTAGACTTGCGGACAGGAACTCATTTTCTGAGCTTTGCTGTGTCGCACAGATGCATCTAATTTGATTTTCAGGAGCTAGGCCAGAAGGAGACGTAGACTCATAATTCAGTAACTCCTGAACGGATAATGAACGTTTCGATGTCTTCAAAAAGGAGCGTGCCAGTCGCTTGGGGCTTGATTTAAAAGAAATATTCCAAATAGATCCAAATGGCCTAAAATCACAACCTATCAATATTACGATCAAATGAAAATTATACATAATCACGAAAGCTAGCTTTAGCTAGCTGAAGTTTCTCCTTGCGTAAGCAAGGTAAGGGGCTCAAATGCCGAAAGATTGATTTTTTCAATTATTTGAGCCGAAAAGATTGAAAAACATCAATTATTTAGACCCGCCCCCCCCCGGTCCCAGGCTCGATTCCTCCCTGGTCCATCCCCCCCCCCCCGGGCAGTGGCTCAGTGTTCAGCAGTCTCGGTTTGCCCGTTTTGGACTTGGTGCTACGAACTTTTACATGTTCCACCGATTCAGCTTGTTCATTTGAGACATCAGTCTTCTCGGTAAACCACCTCGCAAGAATCTTTGCACACGCAGCATGCAGAACCCAGAGGTGCTTTCAGACAGCTTCTGACGCCTCTCGTTGTTTTCATTTTTCAAGGTTTGCCACGCCACCATGTGCGTTTGCGTGTCGCATCCTACGAATCTTGCCGGGCCTCTCGTTGTACACAAGCTACCTATGACTCCACTCTGTCACCGACCCATCTCATGCAACAACTGCTAGCTTTCGTTCACCCGCTCCTCAAGTAATAAAATGTTACATTACTTAAATCGATTGAATTATATAGAAAATATATATAATTGGGTAATCTATTGAGAAATATTATGTTTATGATATATGTGTATATATCTATTTGTTGTTGTATTGTTTGCAAACCAAATTTATTTAATTTTATTTTTAGTAAAATATATAATTAAAATATAAAATAAATAATTAATATAATTTTGATTTATATATAATTTGAATTGTGTGTTTTTTTGAATATAAATTATATTTATTAGATAGTTTTTTTGTAAATAAAAAATAATATGATAAATTATATATATTATATATTTGTTGATTGTATTTGTGTTTGTTGTTTTTTGAATTATTTTTGAAATTTTTATGGATATTTTGGTAAATTGGGTTGGGTTATTTTTGGAAGATATAATTGATTTATATGTTTTATGATTTGAATATAATTTGGAAAATATAATGAATTT
>CAUJNA010000558.1:1255954-1312038 GCA_963377175.1 Effrenium voratum | reverse complement strand
GGAATCCCCTGGTGGACCTCTAAGATCCAGGGCCTCTCCGTGCTGGATTACATGTCGGAGCCAGAGGCCTATGGCAAGTGCGAACGTTGCTTCAAGAGGTATGGCTTCCCGGCGGACTGGGTACTGGAGCCTGCGGAGGTCCCCACACTGCAGGAGGACTCGGACTCCTCGGCGAACTCGGGCTCTGAAACGGATAACTTGGTAGACACCCAGTCGGAGACCCTTTGGAAGCCTAGGTGCCCCCGGCCCTGACGACCTAAGGGGGAGGCCAAGGACAGGGCTCTGGCGGCCCTCAGCACAGACTGGCATCCTTCGGAAATGGCGGGTGTGCCAGACTGTCCTTCGGAAATGGCGCTATCAGTCTGCACACCCGTTCTTCAGGGGAAGATGAGTCCCTGGCACCAACACATTGCTTGGATAAAAGAGTTATCGCTTGCTTGTGTGGTGCCGTTTGGTTAGCTTACATACACTTTGTTAATGTTGAAACGCATGTGGAAACATGAACTGTGTGTGGAATGCTTGACCATAATGGCATGTGCCATTTTGGCTCAAGCATTGCTCTGGGTTCCTGGAACCCAAGCTGATTGAAAACCCACCCACCCACACCAAGGTAAGAGGTCATGGCTGCGGCGCCGGAGGAGGTCCCAGCCGCGATCAAGGAAGACGTGGCGAAGTTGCAGAAGCCACTGGCGGCCATCTTGGTGGGCAAGGAAATCCCCTGGCTACGTCACGGTGGAAGACCTGGCGGATCGCTGGAACACCCCGGCTGCGGCCAGGGAAAATGGTCCCCGGGACCTGGGATTCCAGGATGAAGAGAATGGATTCAACGCCCAGACCTCGGCCTTCACGGCAATGCGCCTCCTTCAGGCAGCACGGGTGGCAGCAAACTTGGTCAGGGGGGGCAACCAGGGTGACCACCCGGCGGGCCATGCGGGCCCGATAAAGGCTCCCTTAGAAGTCCTGTGTGACAGGCGCCAGCTGGAAGACGCTTACGTGGCCACGCATGGGGCCCCGAAGCCGAGGTTGGAATTCCAGAGTAGTGATGGCTACCTCAAGAAGCAATGGCGCATGATTGCCAAGGGCGAATTGGGCTACATCCCGGCAAAACACATCGTGAGCGCGCTTCCGGAAGAAGGGGAACGCCCTTCATCCACCCACAAGAAGATCACGGTGGACGGCTGGGACAGGGAGGATGAAGAAGAGGTGAGGAGCCACCCTACATCTCGGCGCCAGCTGGAACGGTTGCACCTAACCTTCAGGACGACGCTCCTGATGTGCACGGCAGCACTGCCGCAATTTGGCAACCTGAGGGTCACCAAGGAGGAGTTGGATGACTGGTATGCCTGGTTCTATGGGGAGGACATAGCTGGCAGGAAACCTCCCCCGAGCGACACCACCTTGCTGTTTGCAGAGCGCAATGCATGGCGCAAGATTCACGAGATGGTGCACCAGGGCACCACTCTCTCCGAAGCCCTCAAGCACATCAGGGGCGACTTCCTCTTCTGGCAACGGGAGGTCTATGAGCACCTCAACAGGGCGCCGACGAAGGGGAAGAGCAAGAGCAAGGCACCCAAGGTGTGGCAGACTCAGTGGGAGAAGCCCAAGAAGGGGGGAAAAGGATCTTGGCCCTCGGGGCCTACCCATTCCAAGCCGAAGGGCAAGGGCGGCAAAGGAAAGTCCCCCAACACCTCCTCGACCCCATGGCCAGACCACTGGGCTTTCAAGAATCCCAAAGGGGTGGCGTACTGCAGGGATCATCACCTTCACAACAAATGCCCTGGATCATGCGGCCGATCCCACAACTGCCCGGTCAGGAAGGATGGGTGGGTGTGTGATGCCCCCCCAGCGAAGCATGTGCCACATTCATGCCCACACCTCCCCAAGTCACAAGAGGCCACTCAGGGTGCCATGGGCCCCGTGGTCTCCGAAGGGATCACAGGCCACCAGTGCGAGAGCGCACACAGCGGGGGAGAGCCAATCCCACCAGAGCCACAGCGGAAGGCAGACAGAGTTTGGGAGGCCAGGACGTGCGCAGGTGGGAGGGGACTTCTCCAGGGTTCCACCGGCCCCGAAACCCCCTCCACCGAAGAAAGGGAGTGGATCCAGCCAGGGCACTCCAGAAGGGCGGAAGCACCCTTTTCCCCCGCACCCACCGAGGCAGTGGGAAGAACCCCCAGAGAGACCCAGAGGTGGGGATCCGCCCGGCAAGGGGCGTTCCAAGGGCGGGCAGAACCGTCAGGGCAAGCAGCAAGCCCAGCGCCAGACGACCAGTGGGTCGGATAAAGGACACACGGAAACCCCAGGGGGGACAAGCCCCACCTTCCCCTGGATGCAAGACACCCCGGAAAGACTGAGGTCCAGACTAAGGTGGACGCCACGACCGGTGCCGGAGTCGTCGAAGCCGACCCTCATCCTGCTGTACGCTGGGAAGGACGACGCGGGGGCCCTGGATGCCTACCTCCATGCCTACAACCCGGCCTTCTCGGAGTACATTTGGGCAGTGGACATTAGGCGAAAGGGTGGCGATCTTGGACATGACATGCTGGGAGACGAGCCATACTCTACAATGTGCTCCATGGCCATGGCGGGCAAGGTCACCTTTGTGGGGGGCGGCCCCAACTGCAGAACGTGGAGCATTCTCAGATGGTTCCCCAAACCAGGAGGGGCAGGGCGGAGCAGACCCTGTGGGGCTTGGAGGACCTGGAGCCCCGGGTAAGGGAGGACACGGACAACGACAGCGTGCTCATGCTCCGACAGATGTACCTGACCTCGCTGGCCTACCAAGGACTAGGTCAACGAACGGTCCCGCAGGTGGGCTCCTCCTCTGAGTCCTTCAGTCCTGCCCTTTTGCCCTTTTTACCGGTACATGCGTTTCATTTAGTGAGACGGTCTCAGCATGCACACCAGAGCGGCCCCGTGCTGTTATTTTGGCTGGCAAGGAGGGGGAGGGCCTGTCGTCGCCATGGAGCGATTGCAGGCATTGAGGCCGCTGGCTGAGGAGCGGAAGGCTCGCAGAGCACCATGGGTGGCAGAGCCACGGATGCAGCTGAGCCTCTCTTCTGACTGCACTGGCTTCGCCACTTTTGCGCAGGCAGCGGCGCACTTGGGTTTCAGAGTCCAGCACACAGTGTGCTCCGAATGTGATCCTCAAAAGAGAGTGTTGTTGCAAGCTGTGCATGGCGCACTGGGGGTGGATTCTGGGCTGGTGCTAGAGGACTTGCGACAGCGTTTGCAGCAGCCTTCGTGCAAATCGCTTTTGCACGAGGGCGGGTATCCCTGCCAGGGTTTTAGCTCTATGGGCAAGGGCCGCGGCATTTCAGACCCTAGGGGTGAGTTGTTACTTGATGCAGTAGAGATTATCACGCGGGATCAGCCTTTGGCCTTCGTGATTGAGAACGTGGCCAGCCTGGCATCGGATGAAAAGTATTCAGAGATTTGGCAGGCGATCCTGGGAATCTTCCAGGTCGGCGGATACGACGCGACCTGGCGGATTTTAGACAGCGCGGATCACGGCGTGCCTCAGAGCCGGCTGCGCGTCTACTTGATCGGTGTCCGAGATGACCACGCCAGGCGTGGCGAGATGTCTTTGTTGACGTAGGCCTTCTTCATGTGTTTATTAGCCATGCTCTGGAGGCTTTAACACAATGCAGTGAAGAAATACGGTTGAAGCAGTCCAAGCAGTCCAGCCAAGAGGGGCTTAGGGCGCACCGGTGTCGTACGGCAGACCGTAGGCTATTTGTCGATCAAGCGGTCCGATCGGTGCATTTCAAGATACCAACGCGCACTTTCACAATGCTTGCCTATTTTCACTGAAGTTCTTTCGGGCCTCAGGGCAGTCCTCACGGGAGCTCCACCGGGCTTACGTGATTTAGCGGCTGCGAGGTTTCATAGGAGTCAATTAGTGTTGAAGGGGTTATAAATGACACCGAGGGCGGCGGCTGTCTATGGTATACCTGCATCCCACACTAGGCGCTGCCGTGTAGATATTGCTTTGCACAATGTTCACTGAAAAGATCCAAGCTTAGTCATCAGGCCCAGCGCAACTTCTTCGCAGATTAAGGAATGGGAGAAAGAACCAAGGATTCCCAGCACGGACTAATGGCAATATCTTCGCCTACATGTCGTAGCTTTGGAGATCGCACCCCGTGCATAGCCCCGCACAAACTGCGAAAATAATATACACCTTTTGCCGGGTCCACCGGCCTGGGCCAGGGGTTCGCCCGGAAGGCGCCTTGGAATGGGTGCTGGCTTGAGTCCACATGCCAAGTCTTGATTTGACCTGTTTGCATTGTGGGCGTTACATCTTGCTTTCCGCTACGGTGGCCAGCGTTTTTCATTGAAGAATGCCCCTGCTACCGGTTGAGGCACCCTGCGAGCAGACACACCCAGCCCGCATCAAGGTCGCCTGTTGGAACAGGTCCCTGTCAGAGCCTGCCCTCGGGACCGCCTTCCTGGCTCCGACCATGTTCCAGACGCTTGCAAGTCCCCTCCGAGAAAGGGTGTGTGACCACATTTACAAAAGCCTGCGTCGGCAATCGCTGGCCAGGGCTCGACCGCTCCAAGAGGTTTGGCCTGAGCCGCTGCCTGCCATGCCGGCGCAGTGTTTCTTGAAGATGGACATTCGCGGCAACCTTCATCCGGGAAAGCAACGAGGGCGCTCCGCCACGTGGAAGCGAAACTGGTCTGCAGCCCCACGGCTGCTGCGAAATGCGCGCCCCCTCCTCCACCCCACCCCGCCTTGGGTTTAGTGACAGAGGGTTTTTTTTGGCTTGGTTGACCTTCTGCGATTTATTGCTGTGATTTGTCTCCCGTCATGGGTCAATGACAACTGTTCAACATGTATGTCCGGGGGTGCTTTGCTCATTGCTCCTAGTTTTCACGAGGTTGGCCAGAAGGGAGCTTTAGCCATTTACTCTGTTTTTGGTGCACAGGTTTCTGCCTGTTCCGCCCTTGCCCCACATTTCCCCGTTAATACCGTGGCGTCCCACCTCGGGGGAAAGCAGCGATCCTTGCAGACTTTTCTCCGGAGAGTCGTTGATGGTTGAGATCTCAATGCAGCCAGAAACCTCCAAGTGCAAGAGCTAACCTGTTGTTTGGCTGGCTTCTTGCGGGGGCTGCGTTGGGGGCATGTCAGTCACCAGAAACCGCTGAGCTGTTGTTAGCTTGGATGCAATTGCTGAAGGACAAAGGGTGGTATCAGCCCACGACTTACCTTGCGCAAGCGCAGAAACACATTTCGCATCGTATGGGGGGCGTCATCCTGTGAGCCCTGCCAGTTGTTGACCTTTTTTCAGCCATTTGTCAGGCATCTATCAAGATACGCCCCTTACGCGCCAGTGTGCCTCCTCTTTGAGATCACATTGGTGGCTTAGCAGGTAGATGCAAATTCTGCGCTCAAATCTCATCCTGTTTCAGCTTGCGTGTTTGACGGGGGTGTCAACTTCAGAGCATGTTGTTCAAACGGCTTTCTCTTCATAGCGCAGCTCGCCAATCACCTGTTGTCGGACACCGCCTATGAGAAGACTTGTCAGCCATTTGTGGAGCAGTAGCCTTTGCCATCTTTTGTGACGTCAGGGGCCCACCAGACTGCTGCAACTCTCGCAAAATTTAGCAGCGCAGCAGGGGGCAATCTTAACGCTGGGTATGGATCTGGAAAACAAGGCAAAGGTTCTCCCTGCATAGGCCAACCGCGCCCACCGCTAGGTGCTCAAGAAGGCGAAAGCCCAGCGCTTGAACATCAATTCCGTAGATGACATGCTCATAGCAGACATGTGTGGCAGCAGCTTGGCCTGCCAGCGGAACCGCTTTCCTACCATCACAGCATCGCGAGGGAAATCCGGTGCGTACTATTTGCCTGCGTTGTCCCGGGTGGCTGATGTTGAAGAACTAGCACGTGTGCAAGGCTCTTTTTGACCAAACAGCGTTTTGCTTTTTGCCAGAAGGTGTAGACCCAAACCAGAGCAACCTAGCATTGCAATAATTTGGCCTTTCCGCATGGGATCATGTTTGGTAGGGGAAAGCAGCCATCCATAACGCGTACCCGGTGCAGGTGTGGATGGCCGGGTATTCCACGCTGCCCATGGGAAGGTTGGCCTCGCGGTCATCGGCCACGCCGTCGGGAACAGCATGACAGTAGCTGTAGTCGAACGACTTCTATGCCGGCGCCTTGGCGCCAGGCTATGCCAGCGGTAACGCATCTTTGTGGTAGCTTTTTAGGCCAATGGTCACACTGTGAGCCGAGGCTGCTTTGGGTGGTGGGCTTCGCGCCTGAGATGCCGATCGATCGCTGGGCTGAAGCTGTTGGCGCGTGGCACGCAGATCGACGTGTCAATTTTTGGCAATTGCTAGCTTCCTTTTCGAAGCTGAAAACTGTGCAGACATCCTAGCTCTCATGGATGTTACGCATCATGGTAGGGACTGCTGCCATGAGATGCTGTGCCGGCTGACAATTGATAGGCTCACCCGTCGCCAGAAAAGCCTACGTGCAAACCAGATGTCGGCTAGAGCTCGTGCCGAATAAATGACACCGGCCTGCTGGGGACGGTGGAGCATGCTAGACGAGTGGTGCTTTCATGTCTTGTCTGTGGGCATCACCCGCATGATGTGACCTGACAGAGCTCGCAGCTGTTGGCTGATTTTGTGTTTGTGTGCGTTGGGTCTCACTCACAGCATGGCAGCCTCAGCAGCCTCAGCCAAGCGCAGCCGTGTCGACTGGCAGATGGGTACCCGGATCAGATTCCAAGGTTCAAATCCAAAGAGCGCCGGCACTAAGTCGCACCAGAGGTACGAGAAGTACAAGTGCGCCCAATCCGTGCGGGCTGCGCTATCGGCAGGGGCTCAGCTCAGGGACCTGGATTTTGATCACCATCGAGGATTTCTCGTTGTTGCTGGCAGCCCAGATCCTTGGCGTGGCTGGAGGTTTGAGGGGGGGGGGCGGGGCGGCCATTAAACTCATGTGCTGCAGACACCACTTTGCTCCTGAAAAGAGACCCGACGACGAGGATTCCGATGCCATCGTGCCAGCGGACGACGGGGACGCAACCGACGACCAGGCTGGTGAGGCGCGCTCAGCACTCATACCCGGAAAGCGGAAGCCAGGGCCTTGACAAGTCATCATATATTGAAACGCACGACCTTCCTACTTTTCAACCTTCTGTGTGTCTTTTTGGCCAGCGTGCTTGGGTTCACGGGGGCAGTTTAGCTGTGAAAGCAAGCTTGGCCTTCGACATGGCCTCCCGCTTGTGCAGCGAAGTGTGCAGCAGGGACACCAGTGGATTTAGACTGCATTGTGTTTCCGCCCATTCTGGTTCTTTGCATTGGTTGCCGACCAGTGAACACAGTCCAGCTCAGCCCCAGCAGCGGGGTTGAAATTGTGTCCATGATTTGGCGGCGTTAGGAGTGACTCGGGCAAGATGGGTTGTGATTTGAAGTGCGTGCGCTGGAGCAGGCACATTCGATTTGCACTTTTGTCCCCTTAGCGTTTTGCGCATCATCCCGCCAAGACATGGACATTCTTGGCTCTATGTTGACGGTGCTCCATCCTAACGCTTTGCCGCATGTAGCTTAGGCCTTTTCGACTGCCGACTCCGCGCTCTCAGGAGGCTTCGGGGGCCGACCCGCCTCAGGATGCCCGCATGGATCAGGACTGACGCAGGTGGCGCTGAGCAGCAGATGTGTTCGTCACTGCAGGATTGCGGCAGCTCTGCGCATGGAGGATCAGGGTGCCCCAAGTGCAAGGCCCGCTGCCCCTTGCTGTGTTTGCTCACATGTTGTACTGGTGGGCCCTCCGCTGCGCCACCCACTGGAGTAAACATGCCTTGCGACCTGTGCGCGCCTTCAGAACCAACTTGTATGCTACTCGTCTACAGGCAAATCCACGGGCTTTCATTGCAAACCTTCGTTTTGTCACAGGGAGTGTTGATGACAGACCAGGAACTCACTCCATGCTGCCCGTAGCCCTCGTCTCGGACATAACTTTTGCATTCCGGAATAGCAAAGTAGGATGTGTTTTTTTGTGTTGCCTTTGTAGTCAATATGACGGCTCTCCAAAGACCTACTCATTCCTAGGCTCGTGGTCTGCTTGCCGCGCTGCCCTTATGTAGGCTGAGAGTCACAGCCGTGCCAGTGCTGCCAGGGCCTGGACCCAGAAGGCCTCTACCTTGTGATCTCAGATCGCGTCAAGGGCTATGTAGATGAGTGCTTGAGCCTTCTCAACCAAAAGTTTGAAATCGACTTGGCCAGTTTGCGACAGGATGTTGACTGCCTGCAGTATAAACATCTCCAGGGAGTCAGTTCGCGCCACAGTGCGTGATCTGAAGGTTCACCTGTGACAGCTGGGGTGTGCTGGAGAAATGTCGCCCTTGTGCGCTGATTGGCGAGCACACATTGTCACGTGGCCCGCACCTGCGTGGGCCATTTCCGGACAGATTCAACATGTGGCATATTTTCCGGAAATCGGCGTTTTCAACTTGCTGTGTCTTTTTCCTGTGGAGACATATTTGTTGGAATGCGTCAATTGTGAGGGCAAGTGGATTCATTTCGTTCTTTGAGCACGGAGGGATCTTATCGCGCGGCGCACCGTGTCTTCAGGGCCGCCGGCTCAGTCCGCAAGCGCCAGAAGCCACGTCATTTCTGCGCCGCTTACCACGCTTGTTCTCGCACTTGCGTATCGGGCTGCAAGTGCCGCATGGTTTCTGCGCGCCCTGCCGCAGTTTCGTCGCTCGCGCCTCTTGCGTGCTGTTCCATGAGCCCGGGCGCCCTCAGTTTTGCACGCGGCTTATGCCTGCTCGAGCATTGTTGTTGTTTTCGCCGGGTGCTTGCCTAAAGTGGCCGCAACACCCCGCAGTGCAAATAGACCAGGGGGGCATGTTAAGGAAGCTGCTTTTGGAATCTCAAGCGACCAAAATTTCTGAGCATCGTCAAGTTCCCAAGTGGCACATGGCCCAACACCATCCCCTCCCTCAACCAAACTGCGCACGCGCGCTCCCTTCCGTCCAGCCGAGAGGCTGCCACGCCTAGCTTCCAAAACACTAATGTTGCGCGGCGCGTCCGCCCCTTGCATGTTTGCTGGTTGTGATGTGTGTGCGATGCCATTTGATTCTGTGATGCGGAACGCGCAGGCTGCCTTTCACACGCCGCCTCAGTCGGCGGCTTTGGCGCGGTCACGTCAGCTACCTTTCCCCCTTTGTTTTCCAGCCGGATTTTGTCGCGTGGGCTATAGACAAATACACTGGGGTCGCGTCTACGCGCCGCAAAACGTGGCTGTGGCTCGAAGGTGCCTGCGCGTTCTTGCTGGCCAGCATTCTGGGCTTGTGTATAACTAGAGGATGCTGTGTTATAAGTTAAAGCGAGCCGCTGCTTGGCTAACTCGGGGCGCAGCTGTGTCGCACACGCTCACGCAAGCATTCGTGACCAGAGACCCACGCAAGTCCGACTGTCGTGAGTGGCGCTACTCATCTTTCGGCATTTGCCGTGAGCAACAGCTGGCTTGGGAGGCGGCGCGGGACAGCGGGACAGCAGCCGGCCAGCAACCTTGGGGGCGGCGGCCAAGCTCCCATTTCACGCAGGCACTGCTCTGCCGCACGTCTCTGGCTCTCACGCTTCCTTTGCCCCCTGCGCGCCGCAGCCCTTGTCTCCGCCACCACGACGGTCGTGTCGGTTGGATTTCCTGCCACGTGCCTGAATTGTCGCCGGTCTGGCGCATGCGTGCGGGGACAACATGCGGCCCCGCGGCCATCGGGCCTTCGCAGCGTTTGCGTGCTCTGCCGCGTTGCGTTGTGGGTGGCCGGCTCTTCCGCGGCGAGGCTGTGAGCGTGGCCCCGGAGCTGGGCCGTCCCAGTCTCGGCGACTGGCTCGCGCGTGGACCAGCACAGCCGCTGGCCGCGCGTTTCGGAGGCGTTTCGTCATGGGCGTAGGCGCTTGCGGAACCCTGCCAGCTTTGCCCAATCGCTGATAGTTGGCGACCACTCGCACGCAAACACGTGCGCCGTAGACAGAGACCGCTCGATGTGTTTTCGACTGCTGCGCGCGTCACCGCCCGTCCTCGCGCAGAGCTCTTCAAAGGGCAGCGCAGACGTCCACACGCCAGCAGCCGGCAGGATTGCGGATCGCATTGCGCGCCGCATGTCCTATAGGCTCTCGTGCCAAGTTGCACGCACGCCAGCTGGAAGTCCGGAAGCTGCAAAGCAGTTGTCAGCGGTTCACAGGCATCTGTCAACGCGCAGGGCGCTTGCGGCCAGTGGATTGCATGCGCTATTGGGCGCACGTGGTCATGAAGTGGTGCTGCTTGTGAGCGGATTCTGCGGAAAAACGGTTTCTGCTTGCGGCTCCCCAGGAAACTGACTCACGCAGCATTGTGTGCCCGACGTGACTTCGCACTGCGCCGAGACTTTTCCAAAGCAAGTTGGGACGTCTCCGTACGGCGCACGGTTGGCGCGGCTTCTGTGACATCTGCCGTGTTGAAGTGGCGCGGCTGCATGTGAAAGACGGCGCTGTCAGGCTGCGGCGGGGCGCTAGCGGCGAGCGCTCGGATCTCGTCATGGCGCGAACGCTGCCCTCCTCATCTTACATTCTCCTACCGCTTGGAAGCGCGAACTTCGTGCAAGCGTGGTGCCTCAGCTTCGATGCTTTCATGCAACGCAGCACGTCACTGTGGATCGCCTCGCAGCTGCAATGTTTCTCTGCCTTTCAGTTTCTCGAGTCGGCGGTTTTTGTTAGTCACGGCATGTCCGTTTGATCCATGTCGGGTAATTTGACTGCTATTCCTGCCGCTCCTGCTATTGCTGCGGCTATTTTCAAAGATGCTTGCTCTTAATACTATCACGTTGCTCGTGCTACTCCTGCTGCAACTGCCGCGCGGAAGAGCATTGCGGCAGGTCACGCTGGGGTGAATGCTACTAGAAGTGACCACTGCTGGTCGAATTCTCTGGCAGCTAATGCTGCTGGTTATTTCTGCTGTAACCCGTTCTGTTTTAAGTGTAAGGGAGAACGTAATCAGCACGAGCTGATGACTTGCGCTTGTTAGGAACTACTCGTTGGAGATCAAGAATTGCAATGATCTCTTCCCATCGCGATGCATTTCAAGAAGCCGCCAGCCGTTTCAGGCAAGATCGAAAACTCGTTGAGCGCATCCGTATAGCGCGCGTGGGAGAAGCCGAGGAAGGAAACCACAAAAAAAAAGCAGGGAGGCAGAAGGGGTGAGACACCAGGGCAACAAAAGAGAACACAAATGAGAGGCAGAGAGGCGGAAAGAAAGATAAAAAAACGTCTTGTAGTACTTAGTCCGAAGTGGCACACTGTTGTGTGCATATATGCGCTCGCCTTTTTGCAACAGCATGGACGGAAAGTGACCCGCGTTGGAAACCACCATGTGAGCATTGCTTTTTGTTCTTCTAAATGTCATCATTTCTTTGCGCCTGCGCCCCGCCTCCGCCCTGCCTACGCCAGTTGCACCCCGCTCACGGAAAAGCACGCGTCCGTTTTCTGCCTTTTGGGCCGCCTGCGCACGCCTACGGGATGCGATCGTCCTTGACAATCCGGCCAGGGAATTACCTGGTGCGGTCGGATCATGTCTTCAGTTCCGGCTGGCATGCGCAACGCTCATCCACAAACTAAGATGCCAGCTATGCAGCCCGAAGCCTGCGCACCCCGGCTGCCAAGCCCGTGCGCTCACGTCCCTTGGTTTTGCAGGCCGGGCAAGGGCCTCGCGGAGCCTACGCTGAGCCAACGCGACTGGGCCTTCTGGAATGAAATTGACGCTTCACAAATGCCGATGACTTCTGGTCAGCCACCCTTTCTCTTCTGGAGACCATACCATCTCTGAGTCATGGGAATTTTTTTTGAGCTCCCAAACGCCTACGCCATGCCGACGCAACTTCTGGCTCCCAGAATTGCCTACGCAAGCCTCCGCGGAAACAACGCTTTCAGCTACGCAACGCAAGTTGAACGTTCCCTTTCTTCATGGGTCCTTCGTCACACAAAACAACGCTGCTCATGCGTCATTGGCGCCACCGCAGCGACGTGACTCTCGGCGTGGTGCTTTGTTGGGGGCGGCCAGCCACGCGCTCGCGCAAGAATGATGTATTCACAAGCCGGGGCACGGGGCTAGCCCCGAGAGTTTGGACAGGTCGCGTGACTCAAAGCGGCACACGCCACGATTCCATCCACATAGGCATGACAAAAATGCACATCTTTCTCTTCAAAGTGGTACCACCATACATGCGCATCTTCATACTGTTTCTTACTGGTAGCCAACACGAACATCAGCATCATCATCATCATCATCATCATCACCATCACCTTACTATTTTCATCGCCAAGCCGGCCAGCATGACTATGCCGTCGATATCATCACGCGTGGCCGCATCATCATTAGCAAACTTGCGAGCAGCTGCAGCATCAGGATACGCGTTGCAAAAGACTGACCATCTTCAAAACGTCATCCTCGTGGTCATCGTTTTCATCATCTCAACATCATCATCATCATTATCATCAGATTCTGCCTCCTCTTGGTTGACATCATCATTGTGATAAGCCTTACTATCCACAACCAACAAGTGTGGCATCATCAGCTTCAAGTATGGTCGCCATGTTCCTCATCATCATCACCACCACCACCACCATCTGTTTGCTTTCACTTTCTTTCCGGGCATCACCATCATCACCGTTGTTGTCTGCACGTGCATCACGGTCTTGTTGTTTTTTGCCCGAGCATTATTGCGCGCGTCGTGGTCAGCATTTTTTCAATCCCCGCCATCATCACCAACTTCGCGCCAGCTTCATCACCAGCTTCAGCATCAATCCCATGCTCAGCATGAGCATCCTCAGCCACGTGTTCCGTATTACAGTCCTCCTCATGAACGACATCACGAGCTGTGGCATATAGCTTCAGAATCAAGTTCACAAAAGCCACCCACTCTGTAATCATGACCCATGAAAAAGCAGCAGCCGCGCCAGCGCCAGCATGATGCTCAGAATCATTGTGACAGCCGTGGCCCTGCTATCACCAACGCGTGCGCCATCATGTTCTTCATCAAACTCTTCATCATCACCCTCAGGAAGTATTCATGCTCATCAACTTCCAGGCTCTGCATCACAGTCCCCATCGCCATCCACACCTCACCTGCGGCAAAAGCCGCAACATCAGCTAAATTGTCATCATCATCCGGCTGATTCTTCACCGCCTACGATCGTGGATTTTTTGCAAACGTAGTCATCATGACCAGCATGAACTTCCTGGCCAGCATTGGTTTCGCAATCATGACCATCACTCCCACGTGTGTGCGCGGCACCATGTTGCTCATGCAAGTCATCATTCCGCATCATCATGGCCACATTCATCATCGCCATGTTCCTCATCACCCTAACCATGACCGGCCTCGTGCTGTAGACACTCATCGTCGTCATGTTCACGCGCACTATCTTCATTCTTCTTGCTGCCACCATGCTCATGATCATCAACAGGCTTAGCATCATCAGGACCATATGCCGCACCGTCACCAGGATCTGCAATGCCATCAGCCTCAGCATTCACCCTTCTCACCATATTTTCCCGATGCTCATCACCCGCGTAAGCCGCCGGTTTATGACCAGTACCCGTCCCATCCTCATCAGCAGGGTCAGCATCCTGTTCAACCTGCGTCGCAACAACCAAGATCCTAGGCGCTAGGTATCAAAATCTGCTTTTGTCCATTGGTATCATCATCATCATCATCATCATCACGGTCATCATGCGTGGGCAGCAGGACAATTCCCAAGCGCATCCTCTTCGTCAACATCATCCTCAGCCAAGTCATCAGATTCATGCTCACAGTCACATTGACCTCATCATCACCATCATCATCATCATAAGCATCATCATCAGCGCCACCGTCGTCATCAGCGTCACCAACGGAGTCACCAGCTCCATGTTCATCACGACCATTGTCATCACCATCATCATCATCATCCTCAAGATCCTCAAGGCCTTGTCATCGTCCTCCTCATCATCGAAACTATCATGTCTGTGGCAACATGGAATCCTGAACCTCCGCACCATCATCCTCACCTTCGTGGATGCCATATGTTCCTGATTGAAATAACACGCATTAGCTTCATACCATGCATGACGAGCATCCTGCTGTCCTCCGCTGGATGCAGCCATCATCCATGCCATCTGCTTATGATCACACTATCCTCAAATTTGGCAGCACACGCACGCTACCGGTATCAGCACCTGCATCATGCTCTGCGTCACCAGCAGAATGTCACAGTACTCGTCCCAAACATCATCCGAATGGTTGGCAACGTCAGCACTGTCTGCTCTTCGCCCTCCTCCTCAAGATCATCATTGCCTTGCCGCGGATCATCACCATCGTCCGACACGTCGGCAGTATCCCCATCATCATTCTCATCTTGGCCCGTTTCTGTCCGCGTCAAGCACCTCATCAGCATCATCATTGTCATCCTCATCATGATCATCATTAGAACCGTCATGTTGGTAACCTGACAGTCTTCATGACCACCGTCATCAAGATCCTCATCGTCATCACGGCCCTGAGCAGCACCTTGGTTCTGATCAGCATAATGTTCCTGATCTTCATCAAGGGAAAAAACTCTTATGTGTATATCTGCCCGACTTTACCAAGCGCGTCCATTAGGAGCGTAGTGCGTGCTAGGCTTGTAGGACATATTGATCTCAGAGTGATTATTAGTTAGCATTTTCTTTTTGAGTCTCAGGGGATGTTACACAGGCGTTGCCCATTTTCATTCCAATCGTGATCTTAGATTGATGTGGAGGCGCAATGCATTTACCATTCATGGTGCCGCAAAATGTACAGGCACGCTTGCAGGAAGCTTTAGGTGGGGGAGCAGCGCCAAAAGCATACGGCCATGGGGCGACGGACTGCGGCGAAAACCGCGGCTAGTAAGTCGACGCAGTACAAGCGGAACATAATGATCCGAGACAACGGGCACCCATCCAAAATCCGGACCTTCCTGGTTGAGTTCTTCCGGCCACGATACAGCGCAAAGGAGATCACGCAGCTATTGGTCACTTTGTTTGTGGTGCAAATGATTGGCCGTGAGCTCCTCCGCTTCAACATCAGCCCGGACTTCGAGTCCATAGAGTTTTTGGGCGGAAGCTTGACGGTCCAGAGCTACAGATGGCACCTTCTGAAGCAAAACCCGCATCCTGCCTTGCAAGCCCGCGTGTTCGTGCTAGTTTCTCTTGTTCTAGCCATGGCAGGTTTTTTTTTACCCAGATAGCTGAAAGCTATCGGGGCTCTAACCTCTTTTGAAGCGGGGGAAGTGATTTGCAAAATTGAGGGCAGGGTGGGTGGGGGCATGCAGTTTGGGGCGCGGTACAGGTGCTGTTTCAGGTGCGGACGGTGCGGGTGCATTTTTGCGAGTTGATTAGGGGGCATGCAGTTTGGGGGGCGCAGATTTTGCAAGATTGAGGGCAGGGTGCTAGGGCGCACGCAAGCTTGGGGTGCTTATGACTGTGTGGGCGCAGATTTGCAAGATTGAGGGTGCTGGGGCCCATGCATCTTGGGGTGCTGGTGCAGGTGCTGCTTGAGGTGCTTGTGACGCTGCGGGCGCGCGCCTGCAAGATTGAGCGCGCCAGGGCGCATGCAGTTTGGGGTGCTGTTGAGGTGGCCGTGACGGTGCGGGCGCATATTTGCGAGACTGAGGGCAGGGCTACGGCGCATGCAGTTTGGGGATGCTGTTGCAGGTGCTGTTTGACGGCGTGGGCGCAGATTTGCAGGCTGCTAGGGTGCATGCAGGTTGGGGTGCTGGCGCAGGTGCTGCTCGAGGTGCTGGTGCGGGTGCATATTTGCAAGATTGAGGGCAGGTGCTAAGGTGCATGCAGTTTGGGGTGCTGTGGAGGTGGCCGTGACGGCGCGGGCGCACATTTGCGAGACTGAGGGCAGGGTGCTAGGGGCGCATGCAGTTTGGGGTGCTGGTGCAGGCGTTTTGGGTTGGGGGGTGCATATTTGCAAGATTGAGGGAAGGGTGCTAGGGTGCGAGTTGACGCTGGGGGCGCTGGCCTAGGTTGCTGTTGATGTGACGGTGTGGGCGCGTACTTGCGAGTTGACGGCAGGGTGCTAGGGCGCATGCAGTTTGGTGCTGCGGGTGCTGCTTCGAGGTGCTTGTGATGTTGCGGGCGCATATTTGCAAGATTGCAAGATTGAGGGCAGGGCGCTAGGGTGCATGCAGTTGCGGGTGCTCAGCAGGGCGCTAGGGTGCATGCAGCTTGGGGTGCTGGCGCAGGTGCTGCTCGAGGTGCTTGTGATGGCGCGGGCGCATATTTGCAAGATTGAGGGCAGGGTGCGAGGGTGCATGCAGTTTCGGGTGCTGTTGAGGTGGTCGTGACTGGGCGGGCGCATATCTGTGGGTGCTAGGGTGCATGCAGCTTCGGGTGCTGGTGCAGGTGCTGGTGTGGGCGCATTTTTGCGAGTTGACGGCAGGCTGCTAGGGCGCGTGCAGCTGGGGGTGGGTGCAGGTGCTGCTCGAGGTGCTTTGTGACGGTGCGGGCGCGTACTTGCAAGATTGAGGGCAGGGTGCGTATGTGCGAGATTGAGGGCAGGGTGCAAGGACGCATCAGTTTGGGCAGGCGCTGTTTTTGGTGGGGGGGGGGGGGGGCTGGTGCAGGTGCTGTTTGAGGTGCTTGCGACTTGCAACGGCGCGGGCGCATATTTGTTAGATTGAGGGCAGGGTGCTAGGGTGCATGCAGTTTGGGGTGCTTGTGCAGGTGCTCTTGGGGTGACTGCGATGTTGCGTGCGCTATATGTGGGCGCTTTCGTTTCGGCACTATCATGTTGCTGCCTGTTATCCGCTGAACGAATCATCATTGCTCACGACTGCCAGCATCCTTGTGATGCCGTTTGTCTCCTTGTTTTTTTGGGAGCCTGCGTCAGTATGATGCCGGCATCACCATGATGCCGCCTACATCATCACCATGATGCTGCCTACATCATCACCATGATGCCTCGTGTCATCATCATGGTGCTGCTTTTATCATGACAGTGCTGCCTACTTTACCGAGACGCTTTCCGTACGATTGCAATCCTTTCAGCATAATCACGCTGCCGCCGTCATCACTGCGGTGTCCTGCGTCATACTGTTGCTGCCTGTGTCACTTCGTGGTGCCGTCCTTCGTATTCCGGTTTTGCCGGCATCACTATGATGCTGCCTACGCCATCATGATGCGGCCTGCATCATCATGATGCTGCTTGCATCATCATGATTCTTTCTCCTGTAGTTGAACAGGTTAAAGTGCTGCTAGCCTTGCCGTGATGTCTCGGTGCTCGCATCGTGCTTTTGGTGTTGCAATGACGCTGCCTACAAGATTATGATGATGCCTGCCGCATCATGATGCTGCCTGCCTCATCCTGATGCTGCCCGCATCATCATGATGCCTTATGGTTGAAGCGCTGCCTACCTTGCCGCGATATTTTTGGTGCTCGTGTCATGCTTTTGGCACTGCGGGCATCGCTATGATGCTGCCTGCTTCATCATGATGCTGCCTGCATCATCATGATGCTGCCTGCATCATCATGATGCTGCCTGCATCATCATGATGCTGCCTGCATCATCATGATGCTGCCTGCATCATCATCACGATGCTTTCTTTTGTAGTTAAAGCGCTGCTTACCTTGGCGTGATGTTTCGGTGCTTGTATCATGCTTTTCGCGTGGCCGGCATTCTCATGATGCTGCCTCGAGACCATGATGATGCCTGCAGTATCATGATGCTGCCTGCGTCATCATGATGCTGCGCGCATCATCATGATGCGTCCTTCTGTAGCTGAAGTGCTGCCTTCCTTACCGCGATGTTTTTCGGGCTTGTATGCCGGCATCACTATGATGCTGCCTGCTTTATCATGAAGCTGCCTGCATCATTATGATTTTTCTTCTGTAGTTAAAGTGCTGCTTACCTTACCGTGATGTTTCGGACAATTTGCTCTGGACAATTTGCTATGTTCTGAATGCTACTCTCCTTTTGCAACTTTCATGTCAGGTTCCCTGGAAAGTATATGCCCGAACTTGACTGATCAGAGTCTTGCTCGAAGACCGGGCAAACCCAGCATCTTGCATGTGTCACGCTGCGCTGGTGTCGACCTGTTTTATGCTATCTGGGGTCTATTATGGTTTAATTTTTGACGCAGGTATTCCAAGAGCAAGCCTACCCTCCTTCGTGCGCTCACCGGCATGCACCAGCACAACATACGGGCTTCAGATGATGTGCCTAGGTAGCACCGTTGCGATATCTTTGCACACGCTGCCTGCGCTGCATTCGGCCCAGGTGTGGTTTTCGCTTTTGCGCCGCGAGATTTCTCGGTGGATATCGTGGGCGGCAACGCCAGTCCTCATAGCGCAGATGGCAGCTTGCTCTCACACTCGCTTTGGTCCGTTTGATTGCATGCGCTGCCCATGTCTTTAGCTGGCCGGAAGTCACTCGCGCAGTTGGCCAGGTATCACTATGTAGTGCCTACAGTCATCGCAGTGTGCTTGAAGCTTTGGCATCCGCTCAATCACTGCTGGATCTCCCAATTGCGGCAGACAGGACGCCCTTTTTGCTTTCATATGCAGCAGAGAGATGCCGCAGGACTGCTCCTGCCAATTTCCGTGCAACCAGGGACTGGCTGCAGAAACTTGCTGCGAAGGCCCGACGGATACTGCACGAGGCTGGCTCATCGCTGCACTTTTCGTTCTTGCAGGGAATGGTGTATTCTCCGAGATTCATGCTTGCTCGGCACAACGCCAACAATGCATCAGCCTGAATTTAAGCGTGCAAGATGGCATCCACTCACCTTAGACCGACCGCCAAGGTCACTGAACAGGCAGGGATGGTGCTCAGCCGCGACTCTGCTGAGTGGCTGCTGGACACAGACTCAGCCAGTGAGCGTGCTCAGGCACGAGGCTTGGTCTGACTTGCTGCGGCGTTCCATGCACGGCGCAGGTGTTGTCCAAGCTGCGCGGCTACGGTGACTTCCAGACTCTGAATTTCCTCACCATATTGCATCAATGCGGGCAGGCATTTCCAGAGCTTCGTTTGTTTTGCCTGCGCAGCATGGCGGCCAAGCAGCGCCATAGTGGGGAAGGGATTGTAAACGGCTGATGCCAGCCATTCATTAGTCGGGCAGCTCTATTTTGGAGCCGTGAGCGCGGGCTGGGAACCGCAGTGTTTTAGGCAATGGTTTAGGCGCGCAGCTCATTTCGACTTGATGACGGGGCTTCCGAAGGGTCCATGTTTGTTTGTGTCAGGCGCGCAGCTGAAACACCACTGTCAACACAGCATCGGTTCCGGCACAGGAGGGAACGCAGCTCTGGGTGTGATTACGGGCACCCGCAAGATGCCAATCCGAGGTACCCTCGAAGATCTGCCAAACGGACCGGGAGCCGGATGCTAGCTCATGTGTGCACTTTGTGTTGCCACAATTGGCCACTTCAGGCCGACTGTATGCTGAAAACTGCCAAGACGACGCGCAAAGAATTCATGGAGCGAGTTTTGGAGATTATGCCTTGGCACATCACTGCCAACAACATCCGGCCAGTACCTATGTGGTGCGACAGTCAGGTTGGTGAGCATTCCGGCGCAGGTTTCACATCACAGACTTGGACGACGCTATTTGCCAGTTCAATCTGTGTGCGGCCGCCGCCTTACTCGGTTTGTAGTTGGCACATGTCTTTTCATGCTTTTCAGCCGAGTTGAAGCGAAATATGCAGTTTCTGCATTCCGCCAAAATCCCACATCATCTTCGGCGCAATGAGCCTCTGCTCGCACTGTGCTCCTTGCCACTGGCCATTGCTCAAGATCTGGGCTCAGGACAAAGTGTATGCTGCCTGAGCTATCAGATTCGCACCTTCCCTGATCTCGTGGCAGGCGGGCAACTTAGCGATCATGTGGTGCACGCAAAGTGTTTTTGTCCCCCATGCTGCTTGCTTGTGAGAGCAAACCTGACCGCGGCCAGGCGTAGTAGCCCGATTGACAGCGCGTTGAGTTTCATGTGCATCTGCAGACCAGAAAGCAGCTTGTGTGTTCGAGTGGCTGTGGGGGGGGGGGGGGGCAGGGCGGCCAATAAAACCGCAAACTAATGACAAAGAGGATTTCCTTGTCATCAAAGCTTTTAGGTACGGCGTTTGTACGTGTGACACCGGGTCAGATGGCCCACAGCTTTTGTTGTGCTTCATGCGAGACATCTGGCAAAGTGTTGGATTCGCCAACGCGCACCACAAGGGCCGCCGGCCACCAGTGACACTAAGATGAACCAAAAGCGTGATCACGTGCGAGCCAGCTTGACAGCAGAACCGCAGTGCCATATGAGGCCCTGTATACTGAGATTTTGGTGCGGGCCCGGGCCAGTCTCCGAGATAAGCTTCATCGCGCAACGCGCTCCGAACTCCGATGCCTTGTGCAACAACAAGCGTGCGAGCCAAATCCTTTTGTCTGGCGCAGTAATTTGGAAGGGCGTTAGCGCAGCTCGTCAAAATACCACCGAGAGTGCTCGGCCAGCGAAAATGTGGCGGGGTCACCTGGACAGGCGACGCCTTGTCGGCAATGCTCATGGTTTTTGGTCCATGGCCGACGCCGAGCATTAGTGGAGAGAAACGGGGCAACCTGTCCTCTTACTTTCAGAGCACGCCCGCGCCATTCTTCGCCAAGAGGGGGCCACACAGGACCCGTCAACGACCTTCGAGCAAGATCAGGCGCTTCGGAAAACCCCGCTTGAGAGTCACTTGGGGTCGGTCCAGGAGCAGCTACCCACACACACATACATACACAGAATGAACAAGAAGCATCAGATCCAACAATGACAAAAACACCATAGGAACCATAGAGCAGACCATATACATTGGTAAGCAACGCCCTTTGCGAAATCTGGGGGTGGAGGGGCCGCTGCCTCCCACACACACGCCCCGCATTGCAGTGCGCTTCCGGTATGTAACCTGCGCTCTTCTTGAGAATGGGGGTGGCCTGCGGATGCCGTTTGGTTCCATAGGTAGCCGGCCTTTGGGTGCTTTTGCGGACAGGTTATAGGCTTCTTGCGTAAACAGCTCCCTTACCTGTGGCCCGCACGCGGGCGTCAGATACACCCCGAGCCTACACCTAGCTGTTAGGGATTTGCCCTTGACAGATAGTCCGTCGTGTGGCCACACGTCGATCAGATACTCGCAGGGGCTGTTTTGCCTGTAGCCCGCATGCGGCCGCCAGGTAACTAGGGGCGCGCGCGACCAGATGGTGCTAAGTGCTTAGAGCTTAGAGGCCCAGTTTCATGGTGCGCTTTCGGGCGCGAGGTCATTGCACGGCACTGACAGGCACAGAAAACAGACAAAGCAGACAAACACACGGATATTACCTGCTGACAGTCTGAGCGCGGTGCTTGATGCGTGTTCGTGGTGTAATTAGCTTGCTCGGCATCCCACAGGCCAGGTATAGAGGGCCGCCGTCCCGGGTTGAAAGTAAGATGCAGCGCGTTTGCGTAGAAACTGCCGGCGTCCAGGCTTGCCAGCTGGGACGTAGTGATGAGTTGTTCGACTCTGCGGGTGAGGGGTTTGCAGCTGGCGGGAGGTCGGACCGGTCGTGCGTGCGAGCGGGGCGTAGCACGTGTCGTAAGGTGCAGGTACACCACGCGCGTCCTGACAGCTCCTAAGCCGCCCATATGAGGAACAGGCGCGTGCTCGTAGGGTGCTTGATGCCCGCGACGGCTCGAGGCACGTGCTCGTCCAGTCACTTGCGTCCGCAGTCGGGCGCGAACTATGTGGCATGCGATGCGTGCTGCCTTTCATGAGTTGTCTCACATGAGCCGCTCGGGGTTGGGGGGCAGGGCCAGGCCTGAGATCAACATTGGTTACACGCAGGCTTGCGCAGCCTTTTGTGTCCGCAGTCATGGTAGCTTGCAGGTGTTCGCGGGGTTGAGCTGCATGTGTGAACAAGCAGGTCAGCGAGTGCGTGCCATGGTGCCTTTAATGGAGGACCGGCGTCAGCTTGAACAGCACAGTTAGGCCGCAAAGCACGCGCGTGTGCTTCTAGCAGAGCTCAGAGTGCAGGACGATCCATGCTTTCCAGCGCTGATGTGATTGTCGAATTGTTCGACTCTTTCGAGGCAGGAGGACGGGTTGCAACACGGGGCATGCTGCTGTTTTGCCCACGTGTGCTTGACAGTCAATACGTGAGACCTTGAGCTTGTGTGTTCGCATCCAAACTAAATATCGGCCATGGCAAGTGCCCTTGACAAGCGCAGTGCCCTGCGTGCGCGGAGCCGCAGTTTTTGCTCAGCCTGCTGCCATCCCACCGCACCGACTTTGGATGTCGCCCAAAAAGAAGGCGCTTGCCTTGACAGCTGCGCCGCAGCCCAATCCCAAGCGGCAAAAGGGTGGCACGGCGAAGTCGAGCCCTGAGCAGGATCCTGCTCCCTTCAGTGACAGCCCGACCGTGAAGCAGCTTCGAGCTGACTATGCGCTGCTGCGCCCTTACTTGCAGGCATCGGAACCTCCACTGCCGTGGTCTGGCATCGGAGCTTATGAGGACAATGAGTGCAAAAGCCAGCTGCAGTCGTCGGGGCGCTATGAGTGCACGCTGGGGGTGAATTGGGTGCCTGAACTTCCATTCCTGCATTCTTTTGCCCCAGCCTGGGGGCAGGTTCAACGGACAGTGGACCTTTGGAAAGCCGACATGACAGTGGAGGAGGACGGCCAGGTCGTGCTCACTTGGCCGGCGGTCATTGCGCTTCAAGCGCAAGAGGGCTGTCGACCCACACCAGGGGATGTCAAGCTTCTCTCCAACGAGAATGTCTTCCTCTCGCGCCTTGTTTGCAATGACTCCCCCGTGATTAGGCGCCTGTACCTAGAAACCAAGCGGCGCCTGCTTCATGCTGAGGTTTTTGCACCTGTGGGCAGAGGCTGTGCGGAATGCAGAGCACAATTTGATCGCGGCGTGCCGAGTTGCAGCTCGACGGATGCGAGTCTCCTTCCTGTTGATGAAGTCGGCAGAGGACGCCGAAAAGGCGAAATGGCGCCTAGAGAGCTCGACTCACGGAGTTGCTTCCACCCAAACGTTGCGAGGGTGGAAAAGGATATGCGGCTACGTGGAGGTGAGAAACCGGCTTGCTGCCCAGCATGTGGATAGCTCTCCCGACAAGGTGTCGTGCTGGCTTCATGCTGCAGGCGTGGACGTGAAGCAGAAGACTCTGAGCGGCCTTTTCCGGGCCTACGATCGGCTTCAGGCCGCCAAAGGTTGCCTGGTCCTGCTGGAAGAGATGGACAGTCGTTTCGGGCAAGACCACTTCTACTCCAACTCCGGGGTCCTCACAATGTTGTGCGAGCGCACAGCTTGCCCTCGCAACCCTACGCTGCAGGCCGACCTCCTGCTTTGGGCCGTATCATGCTTAGCATATCGCTGCACACAGCCCGCAGATGGCAGAGTGGCGGCCCTGTCGCCCACCACATCTCGCGCCACTCGGCAGCAGCTGGATCTCACATGGGTCTGTGTTTTTTTCAGTCCTTCTAAGCAGCGCTGCTTCATCCCCAATTGCTTTGGCAAGGAAGCGCTGACAAAGCAAGTTGGGGTGGAGTTGGCGCAGCGCCGGGTGATCCAATACCTCAGCGGCAAGATGCAGCGGAGAGGAAGCGGCAGCAAGGTCGTGTTGGCAAATTACTTCGTCAACTTCCAGGATTGGCAGAGCCGTTCGCCCGCGCAGCGGGCCCAAATCCTCAAGCAGCTGGACCCCTCTGAGATTGCGGTTTACAGTTTTATGGAGCAAATGCTGTTGGGCAACATCGCAATTCACCAGATTGTGTCCCAGGCGGTGGCCGAGCACTACCTTGTGCCGGCGGAGGTGCTGCTGCAGAAGCCGGCGTGGAAAGAAGACAGCATTCTGGACCTGGACGTGCTTTGCGCTGACCCTGAGCCTGCAGAGGTTCTTCTTGCAGCAGCCGAAGCGGCTACGCCGCAGCCAGTGCAGCCAGAGGAGTCCAGGCAGGGAGAGCCCGACCCAGCGCAGGAGGAGGACCTGCCCGAGATGCCTGACGCCGCTTCTGCAGAGCAGCCTTTGGCCCCCACTAGAGGTTCGTTCTTCGAGACTTTGGCGGTGCCGAGCTGGCTGGAGGATCTGTTGTGCAAAGCGTCTTTGGCTGCCTTCGAGGCTGCCTACCATCACGCAAAGATGTGCGCCGGACTTAGTGAACTTGCGCATGTCACGGGCTGTGGCCAGACTAGCGTTGAGTTTCGGGATTGTTTGCGCACTGCATCATGCCAGTTGCCCGAGGCGCAGAGAGCAACATCGATTTGAGGGTCGTGCATGACCTGCCCACACAAGTGCGAGAGACGCTGAAAGAGACGGAAGATGCTTGTTTTTTCCTGATCGACCCCAAGTGCTCGTACAACCCTCATGGTCTCGCCCGGGTTTGTTGCGGGGAGCAACACATCTACCGGCAGGTGACCAGCGCCTTGTCCGACGCCGTGCGCGCAAAGGACGGGTTCGCACTGTGGGACGCGAGAAGCGTTAAGACATCCAAGTACCTTCAGACGTTCATCAAAGCAGGGGTGACTGAGAAGCATTGGCGCCAACGAGGTGTTTGCACCGTACGGCTCCTCCATCACAACAGGGAGTGGGATCCAGAGTGCAGGGACAGCAGGGACTGCGTCCGTCAGCGAAAGGCCCGTGCAGGCAAGTCGGTGAACACATCGACCAGCCCTGACCCACTGGAGTCCTTGCTGCTGGTGGGCAGCGCCGAGTTCTGGGATTCCCTCCCACGGAGGGAGAGGAAGTACGTGGACCTTCCGGGGCATAGCGGAAGTCTTGGGTGGACCCGTTTGTCATTGCGGAGTGCTTCAGACAGAGATGCGAATTGCATCTTGCCTCTCACGAAGAGCTTGATTTGGACAGGAGCTCCTGGTCTGAGCGAGGCATATGCAGACGAGGCCCCGGACGGGGACGAGATCGTGCAAGCAGTCCCAGACGAAGCCAGTCCGGTATCCCTTTGCGAGTGGGAGTCGCCAGAAGAGCTGTACGCGGAAGTAATGCACTGCTACATGCCCGACAAGTCAAGGCTGGTCGATATCCTGCCCGGCAGCGGGATGAAGGCTGTGGCTGCAGCCCGCATGGGCAAGAGCTACGTTGGCTTCGTCCGGTCTGCGCTTCACGCAGCTCTCATTCGAGAGACAGTAGCTTGGATGCATTCGGCGCGTTGGTCACGGTTGTTGTGGCTGCGCTGCCCGGCTTTGTTAACTTCAGTTGCGCGCGAGGTGGTAATGGCCCAGTTGATTGACATAATGAGTGGCAAGCCGTGCGGATTTCCCGGACGCCGCCGCCGATCTCTTGTACGTGAAGCTAGCTTGGGGGGCGAGCGCTCCGAGGGTGACATTGAGGAGACGCCTCACGAGGCTGCCCAGGCTGAGGCTGGAGACAATGAGGGAGCGGGCGAGGCGCCCAGCAGCCCTGAATCTGACCCGTGAGCTTGTACGCGCTGCTGGCGCCACGCAGTGGTGGACGCTGCTAGTGGACAGATTTTGTTCCTGCCAGCATTTTTGAATCATTTGCCATGTCGGCGCCAGTTTTCCTTCCAGTCATACATGCACCAAGAGCGCGCGATGTGCCAACAGGGCGCGCTGAAAGCAGCCAGTGGGGTCCACATGCCACACTTGACCGCATGTGCAGCATGTGCTTTGGGAAGAGCTGTGAGGCGCAGATGGCTCATGACTTCAAGACTTCCTCCACCCCGACACGATGCTAGCTGGGCCGAGGCCTGCAGTGCGGTTGCATTACTTTCAAGCACTTCAGCACTTGCAGAGCGTCAGGAGTGGTGAGCAAGGACAATGCACTTGCGTCAGCTAGTTCTCTTTGCTCGGAATTTCTGCTTGGCTGACCACGCCCAAGGCCAGCGTGTGGTCCGTGCTTTCCGTTTAGGCTAGACGGCCAAGTGCTCCCAACATTGATCCAGATTGCGAAATTAAACCATGGCCGATTGCCCATTGGAGCCAGTGCTCCAGCGCAAGCGGTGCGCGGCGTGCGGCATGCCCTGTCCAAACTTGTGGCCCACAAGGCCATTTCCGGAAAATCATGACTTTTCGCTTTTTTTCCGGAAACTCTGGGAAGGGCGCCATTCTGAAGCAGGCGTGGAACTAGGGCATGCATGAAACCTGTGCAGCTTGCCAAAACAGCCGCGGTCACGAGCTGTCCTAAGCTTGCGGCGGGCGCGTTTGTGCTTCCACCGTTTTTTTTTTCATGCGCTTGCTTGTGTTGCACTTGCGGCTCACATGAGGTTACATTTCATATGCTCTGGACACGGACGGGCCAAAATGGACAAAAGGTTCAGACAAGGCAATCAGAAGTGATCTCGGAATCCGCAAGCAACCTAGCTGCAGACACAAACCAAAGGTTGATGCACGATCACGAGCTTGTATTTGCAGCCCGAACAGCACTGTTCGCGCAGTCCGAGACACGGAGAGCGCCATGGTGCGCGGCCGCCCTGTGGATGGGAACGCCTACGCTTTGCTGACGAAGGGCACGGGGGGAGTGCCTGCTCTTGGCGAAGCAGAGCACGCAGCAGGTTGCTTGAAAAGCCATGGCAGCGTGCCCTGTTTGCAGTTGATGTGTCCTCATGATCTTTTTAGGCGCGCGTCTTCAAATTGACTTGAGAAAGGCGTGTGCTCACGCAGTGCATTTCACTCTGACGCAGGTAGGCTTGTGGCAATGCTGTTTTGCAGCGGGTTCTTGCAGTGAGGTAGCAAGCGCCTTGAAGCATTGTAGCAGATGCCGATGGCTGCGGCATCGGAGAACTTGGCAGGGCCGCTGTGTTTACGAGGCTCCGGATGGTGTATTTCGACCATGGCTCCTGGAGGTTGGATCTGATGCTGGATGGGGCTTGTGCTGCAGCCTTTGCAAGACAGCCCACCCAGACAGCTTGTCCCCATACGTCCGAGGTGTGAAGGGAAGTCAAGGAAAAGAGACCAAGGCCGCGAAGTCCACGTTGCAGATCGCTGACCTGCTCGCCCACATGCAGTCGCACGAGCACATTGCGGCAGCGCAAGGGAACTTGAGGCAAGCCAGCGTTGCAGATCAGCCACCTGCCAAGCGGCTGAAGTCTGACGCCTGCTTCCCAGCCCCTGGCCAGCTGCATCTCAGCCGCGAGGTGCTGCAGAGTGCCTTCGGCGCACAAGGTGCCGAATACGAACGCCGACATGCACTAGTGCATAGAAGTGATACCGTGAACTTCCCGAAAACTCATGGAACAGCTACACAGCATCCTCGGCATGTGGCGGCGATGGCCTCGGTGGCTTTTGAGCAAGACCTTCAGCTCTTGCGGAGGAAGCAGGTGAAGTCGATTTGCTGGTCTGAAGATGCTTCAGAAGGCTTCTTGCTGGTGAAAGCTCGGTACCTCTTGCATGATTGGTCTACGCAATGCCGCATAGTATCCTTGGACCCCATTGGCAGCAAGACCTCCCTGGCGAAGTCCAGGGCTGCCGAGACCACTATCGGCAAAATGTGCGGAAGCGCGGAGCTGGCCCAAGAGTTCCGCAAATTGGTCAAGGCTGGTCGCGCTTGCTACGCGTTTGCTCAGCTGCGTTGGCATGTCGACGCTTGGGAGAAGTCGCATGATCGTGGGAACCCCGCTGGTTGCCAGGTCAGGGTCAGAACGCGAATTTCGCATTTAATCGGAAATCATGTAGGCAGCCTCCAGCGAGTGATGGCCCAAAAACACGCAGCGGCCGCCATGGAGTGCGTAGCCCTGCCAGGTATGGAGCAGCGACGGCGAACCCGCAGAAGTATGCGCAGGCCAGCTGTGCCAGGCCACGGCAGTCTTTCCAAATCTCTTGTTCACGTGGCGATGTTTTCTCCATTCGTCACAACGCACGATGGAGACTTGCCTGTCATCTGACGACAGAGTGGCATTCTTGGTCCAGAAACTGGTGCTGGAGTTTTCCGACGGTCCAGGCCAACACGGCGGATTGGGCAGAGCGTTAAAGACTAGCACCAACATCCGTTCCCGCTTCAGGGCTTGTGAGCTGCGAGACATGCACACGCTTGCTGAACTTACGCCGGGGGCATAGCAGGTTGCAGTCATTGCGTGTCTCATTATGTGCTCACACTGAGGGGGTCAACCTCAAGCATGGGCTTTGCCGCTCAACGTTTCACCACGGTTGCGGATGTATTCCGGCTTCTGTCTGTGCGCGTGTCGGCAGTGATTGAGTGCCTGATCGCAATTAGAGCGGAGTCGGCGGCTTCCTCGGGCTGGGCTGCCTTTCTGCTTGACGAGGCAGGCAAGGGTGCTTCCAGTATAGCGCCGCGATTTTGCCTGTCAGGTCCTCACGGTAGAAAACATGGCGCTCATGTCGCTCATTGCCGAGTGGACCTGCAGCGTGGGCCGGTACATTCACAGCTGGGACGGCATGGGCCAGGGACGGCAGCCCAACCGCCAGAATGTTGTGAGTCACTTGGCACACTTGGGTCGGAACATGAAGATCCTTCGGCAGGCGCGGCCACATGCAATTCCCTCTGGCCACCGTAGCTTTGAGCTGAGCAAGCGCTCTCTGCTGCTTACAGGACCTCCGCCGACTGTTTGAGCACACGGACGGGGCGAACAACCCCCGGAAGCCACTTGTTCTCTGCCCGAGCTACAGCAAGTCCTTCCCTAGCATTGTGTTGGCGTCCCTGCAAAGTAGCCTGGCGCCCAGCTTTCTATTCTTTCTTGCGGCGCGCTCGTGACTGCTAGCGTGGCAAGGAAGCACAGGGCCAGAGGTAGTTGTCGGTGGTGGAAAGACATTGTTCCAGCGCAAAGGCGGGGTAATTGCGCTTGCCCGCGTGAGCGCTTGTTGGGTGGCAGACTGCCGGTGTTGCGCCAGGCGTCTCATCCGAGCAGTGGAATAAAATGCTGGCGTGTCACTTGGGCACGATCCAAAACTTAAGCAAGCTGTACTTGACAGGCTTGGCCTCGGAGCAGCAAGCTGGGATAGGAGAGTGCTTCTCGGCGTTCGACATAGACGGCAGCAACGTGGAGAGCTCAGTTTTGAGCTGCTGGCTTGTTTTAAGGCACGTGGGCTGCACCGCAAGTGTTACGAAAACATTTCAGAACACTTCAGAACACTTCACAGCCAGGCCAAGATTGCTGAAGCCATTGGCGCGAGTTGTGCAGTGCGAGGCTTTGGCCACGGATGGTGTCTGGAGTAATTGAGCACCTTTTTGATCAGGCCGCTGACCTGGCTTCAGAGCTAGGGCACGTGAAGAAGACGTGCCAGCAGCTCATCAAGCCATGTGCTCGGCGCACCAGGCGTCGCCGCAGGTAGCACTGTGGCTCTTTTGCAAGGTCTGGCCTGACCGCCCCATCTGCGTATTGGCCAGCTGCCATGAAGCACTGGCAAAAGCGCCTCCCCAATTTGGAGAAGGCTGCGCTGGCCTCAGACCATTGCAGATTTGGTCGGCATGAATGGCAACTTCAGGTGGAATTGCTTTTGGTGATCATGGACAACACAGCCACGGTCGAAAAGGACTTTGCCGTGATGCGGCTTCTGAAGCACGACCAGAAGGGGTCTGTCAAAGCAGAGTTTCTGAAGAACGCATTGAAGGCGAGGCAGGACACCCCCGATGACTCCACTTTCAGCTCCTTTGTGCATGGGCGCTATGTTCTGGGCAGCTTCGGCCTCCAGGTGAGTGCCAAGTACAGAAGTCTTTTTGGCGGGAGCAGCAATGGCCCGCAGTCTGACTTGCCCCGGCGGCAGATGCGACCGCGCACGCGCGGAACCGGGATGGCAGCGCTCCTGCGAAGCAAGGAGGAGCAAAAGACCCGCTTGGGCCATCCGGAGGACCAGGCCGACGACTTGTCTGCCTTGACCGCTGCAGAGGCTGAGCGCCGTGTGACTGTGCGGCAGAAGCACTTAGCAGAGTCCCTGAAGGTCGCGGCTGACCGCAAGCGACAGCTTGTGGACAATTTCGAAGCTGAAGCGCAAAAGAAATTGAAGGAGCATCTGAAGAGCGAGCAAAAACTGCTCCAGGTCATACAGTCAATGGAAAGGAGAGACCTGCAGCGAGCCCCTGAAGTTGCACCTAACGCCGACATTCTGGTGATCCTTGTGGAAGGCGCCCCGGCAGGAGCAGATGGTGCAAACAACTTGGGCGCCAGCCAGTGCCACAGTTTGGCCGACGCCAGCCGCATGCTGGCAAGGCTTGGGCTCACCCATGTCGTGAACACCTCCCACGCCAAGCTTGCCAAGATGGCAGTGGAAGCCAGGGACGTGTGGTGGGTGGCGTGCAACCCCATGGGTGAGCGCATGCTTTTGCCAAATGAGAAAGAGAAAGGGCTTGGCCTCCTGAGCGGTGTGTGTCGCCTCTTGGGCGGTCACCTGGCTACTGCTGAGTGGTTGACCCATTGTGTAGAATCTAATCGCGTGGTCCAGCCCCTGATGAAGGTCCAGCGAGCAGTGTCCACCCCGCAAGAGGTCTGCTTTCACAAGTCCTTGCCTTTCCGGGAAGGTCTTCTGAAGACCGTTGCAGCTTGTGAGAGCCGTCTTGCTGGTGACTGCGCGTGGGTCGTGAGACACAAGCCCATGGAAGTGCGCTTGCCTGAGCTTGTGAAAATGTCACTTATCTCTGGCATTTCTCCTGACTGCTGCACAGTCGGCCAAGGACCCGCAAGACTGCCTGGATTGTGGTGGCGGACGGCTACAATGATAAATCGACGGTAAGCAAGGCAAGAAAGAAGGGCATGCGGGGCAAATTTATTGGCTACAAGACCTTTGTCAGTCTCATTTCCAAGCGTGAGGCTCAGCTTGCTTTTGCAGTGTGGCCACAGAAGATTTAAAAGTGTATTTTCAGGTGGTGCTGACAGTGCATGCCGGGGCTCTTCTCCAACTTGAGCAGCTTCTTCAAGTCTTGATAAGTGTCGTGCAGGCACGGGCACGCTCGGGTGTGCGAGTCAAGGGCTGGGCCTTTCATTCCCTCAACCCTGCGTGACGCGCTAGGTGTGGGCTCTTTGCTGTGGCAACCTTCTTGCGAATCCCTAGCTACACTTGCCTGGGCCTTAGGGGCGTCAGTGGTCTGAAGAAATGATGCGTTCAGTGTTGTCGTCACTTGATGAACATGTCGCTTGGCAAACTGCGCCGACTGCTTGCTCTGGAGCACAGCTTTTGTGACACAGCCTTTGTGCGGTGGGCATGAAGCCTGATGGCATGCTACGCTACCCAGGCAACACCGTGTGAAAATCTCTTTGCTTGCTTGCCGCGGCCGATTTGCATGCCCCTTGGGCGCCTGCTGTCAGGATTGACAGGCGCGGTCTCGCGACCAGTGGGAAGCAGTGGCTGCCCTCTTAGAACCTGGCCCACAGCTACTCGCTGCTGCCAAGGCGTTTAACACCCCCAAACGAAATTGTGACCAAGCCGGTTTCAGCCTTTTACCGGAAACCCCGGCAACCTGCTAAAACGAACGGTCCCGCATACTGGCGGCCACCATTGGCACGTGTTATGTCCCAGGTCGAACACTGCATGGGCACCAAGTTCGAAGGTTGGGCACTCAGCACAAGTCCAGTGCGGGTCCTTGACGCCATACAGTTTATTTCCACCAGCTGGCGCCTATCAGAGAGCAGCCCGCCGACGCCTGAGGCGTGCCTGTCGAGCATGTGCGACAGTGATGCGTGCTCTCAGGGGTGACATAGCTTTTTTTGGCACACGTCCTCAGTGCGTGGGACGGTGTGTTGCGCAGTGGGGGAACTGCACATGGGAAAGGCGATGGCTGCTTGAGTCTAAAAAAGGCAGTGCTGTATTCTTGTTGGCTGCCTACACTGGAAGTCAGCAGCAACATTTGTCACAGACCTAAGTGGAAAGGGGGGCATGCCATGCCGGCGGGCCGCCAAAGCCTGACGCACTAAAGACCAGGAACATGAAACATTGACAATTAGTGGCAGCTCGGCTGCAAACGACCGAATGTACTTTGCGTGCCTCGTCCCGCGGGATTTGGGCTCGGAGCGGAGATCGGTCTACAATCTTGCCCGAGCAACAGTTGGCAGTCTCCAACACCATGGCGCCAAAAAGGGCACCTCCTCAGGACCTACCATCAGAAGCAGCCGACGCTGCTCTACGACAGCCAGATGCTGCCAAAGTACAGGCGGCACTTGCGCAGCTGCGTGCCAAGGTTCCTTTGGGGGGACTACGGTGGGGCTTGGTGGCAGCCCGCGGCTCGAAGCCACCAGACGTGCGATCAGAATATCCTCTTCTGGGCCGGGTCTTGACTGCCTTCTTCAAAAGCGCCCACCCGTGAGAGCCTAAGCCAATCGGTCGGAGCCACGCATCGGTCGGAATGATAAAAGCTAGAGGGGCTTGTGGCGTGCAGTCGCTGCTTGCGCAGGTCTGCGTACTTCAACCAGGTCCACATGAAACCTCACACCGCCTTCTGGCAGCATGAGCCTATCGTCCACGCAGAGAAGAGCATCGTCCCGTTTTTGTTTTGCGCCTTGGGGCGCGACACCGAGCCGCCAGGCGGGTCCAGAAGTCGTGGATTTTTTCTGCCCTGCGGATCCCTGAGTAGGTCTACAAGAGCAGCTGCAACTGTAGAAGCACACGTGAAGTCTAAAAGTGTCAATTAGAGGCCGTGCGCTGCGAGGTTCGCGACCGACTGTAAGCTTGCCGAGGCCCCATGCTGTATCGATGTCAACAGGGGCTGCCAAGTGCGACATCAGCGCATTCGTCGCTAGGTAGGGCGCAGACGTAGACTCGGCAGGGGAGCGCGCGCTATGCCGTCACGCAGTGGGTAGTTTGTGGCGCGCGCGTGGGGAATTTCACACGATAAGCCCATGGCTTCGCGTAACTCTTTGCAGGCGGGCTATGAAACTGAGGGGTGACTGTGTGTGCGTACGCGCGTGTCACTGCGCCAGTGGGGGGGGGGGGCGGCTCAGAGTGACTTGCGCAGCGGGCTCTGAGGTGCCAATCCTGCTAGCCCGCGGTTAACCTCTACAGTTCCCGGTAGTTGCTGTGTCGCTCACGCGCGCTAGGTTTGCGCGTGCCATGTTTTGGAGTTTTGGCTCACGCTTTGCCGGCATCAGCTCCTGCAATGGGGGCCGGTGCTCCAGACACTCAACAGCCTCCTTTTTTTTGGCAACACACACCTTGGCTGAAATGATGGCTGCAATGTTACAATGTTGTACCAAGATGCAGTCAGGATGTGACATGGCAGCGCTCAATCTTCAGGGTAATAATAATGAGAAACATCTTAGCGAGCACGTTCCTCAGAACTTTGCCAGTGGAAAGCCGTGAGATACTGCACTGCTGACGCGAGGCGCCCGGATTTGGATTGATGGTGAAAGCATCGGGCGCAAGATAGAGAATCCTGAGACCTATGAGAAGGCCAGCTTCCCAGTGCAAGCATTCAGGGCACACCCCGTGTTGCTAGTTTCGGTGCCCCAATTGGAGTTTAGTTTGCGCAGGTCACGGCATTCGACCCCCGAGCTGGCTTTGTGTGGCCGAACCGTGACGGCCAGCTCGCATCCATCGCTCCTACTACTTATGTGATTATTGCCAGCGCCGCTGCTGCGCACTCTGCGGCCGACCTCCGGGCTGCTGTCTCTGACGAGAACATCCGCCAGAAGCTCGGCCAATTGGGTTTTCCGCCAGTGCCTCAAACAGATGAGGCAGCGGTCAAGTTTACGCCCTTGCCAGCAGCGATAGCGGGTGCTGCGTGCAGGGTTGCGTTGGCCCGCCAGAAGTACCGCCGGATGATGCGTGCCTCACAACCGGGCTCAAATGCTCCTGCGCCGCAGAAGCGCCAATATTGCGCCAATTGCGGGTGCCAATCTTGCAAAGAGAAGACAGAGGAACGCGCCAAGAAGAGCGCCAGAAAGGACTAGAACTAGGACATCGGGCAATGACCAGCGGCCAAAAACAGCAACAGAGAGAGCAAGGGCTTGATTTTAGAGACTCCTGCTGTGAGTGTGACCAGCTTCTCCGTAAAGAATTCAGTGTTGCCCGGTGGTGACAGCTCATGTGGCCCTCTTGCCGCGCAGCACAGTGCCGATGTTTCTGTTTTTTTGCTGCCGCTTCCGCTCAAGCTGGCTGAGGATGGCGTGGATTTTCCGAGGCCACACGCTATACGAGTAGGTTCATAAGCCTGGCGCTACGCAGTGCCATGCAACACCACGGAATGCCTCAGAGAAGCTGACATGGACTAGTCGCTTGGCGCATGTTTGGGATCCCTGTTGGTTTGTCAGGGATGCAGCCATTGACTTCAGGGAATGAATTGTGTGAGCTCTTTTAACGGCGCGCTGGACTGCAGGCATGTTTCATGATCCTTCCATCGCATGAAGCACATGTGACGCACTGGCGGTCACACCACAGTGGCGGGCATCCATCTGGCAACTATACCTGGGATTTTTTTGGCAGCAATGCACCGTTGTTGATCGACGGCGAAACATGCGTTATTGTTTACGCTTTCCATATCTACCCGCCGAAAAAAATGTTTACCGCCAAATGGCCAGAAGCTCTAGTCCCCAGTGCGATAGTCCGAAAAATCCATGACGCCATGAGACCAAGTGCTCCAGCTGGACCACGTGACCTGGCAACGAGACGGGCCTGCGGCTGTGCCTTGTGGGCTTTGTGAAGACTGCCCTCGTCATGCTGCATTGAGAGGGAGGGCGCCGAGCTTGTTGCAACGCGTGCTGCTGGATGCACTTGCGTCCGGGGCGTTGTGATATTTTGCCACCGTGGAAGAGTTTGCGAAGCCAAGTTTCTCCACAGCCATCCGGGATGATACGTGTGCAGCGTGTGGGTTTGTTTCACCAAAAGCAAACCTTTTGGATATAGTTTGAAGAGGAGAGCAGCACAAAGCCGCCCCCCTATGACGCCTAGTTCGGAAATAGCATTATGCGAGGCCCATCCATTCTTCAGGGAGTCCAAGCTCTTGGCAAACACGTATTCCTGCAGGAGTGGCTTGCGAAGACCCAAATCCAAGGTTGAGAAGTCGCCCGTTTTGCTACCAACACACTTCATTCAGCGTGACAGTATCCCTTCGTGGACTGCGTGACATTTTCGAGGAGCTGAGCCTGCAAACAGTTCCAACGCATGACATAGCACGATGCAGTTTCATTCGTTCCAGGTAAGAGCACACATCTACCGACATTCATGGCTTGTTTTGAATCGCAGCTGCTGGGTGCCGGCAATCGAGGGAATATTTTTGCAGCCCTGCGACAAAAGGACTTGGCGCTCTAGAAACGACGAGTGGGAAACTCAGGTGCCTGAATTATCTTTGCAAGTCTCCGCATGCTGACAACAGGACAGTGCAGGCCGAAAAGGAATTGGACCCTTTGTTGCAGGGCGTCCTCCTTCAAAGCTTCCCCGTTTCAATGTCAAGCAAGGTATAGAAACGCATACTCTAGCAGCTGTTGGCCCCCGAATGGAGCTGAAAATAGGAAAGGATTCGTTTTCACGCGGATTCGCATTATGAGAAACCACAACACTGGAAACCTTGACTGGAAGATGCATCAGAACGAAGCTCCTTTTCTTTTTTCCAGACGATGTTGGCCTATGGATTGAAAGCGGAAACCTTGAAAGGAAGACCCTAGGGATCCAACTCATCTTCCAGCTGGGGTGTTGGATTTCGACTGGTAAGAGGTAGCTTTCAAATGATTTACCAGGTCACCTTGACCTCCACGATGAGAGTGGATAGCTTCGTATAGATGCCCCTGTGTCTCCCATTTCTGCTGGAGCCAGAACACCCCGTTTTGTGGCTTGCGAACTTGTCAAAGGAACATGCCCCTCGCCCCACGGAAAGCTGCAGGAATTCCCAGCCAGGTTTGGCAGTTTGTTTGAACAGGCAAACGGTAAAAGGCAGCCTTTCCATAGGTGACCAAAGAACTTGTCTCCCCTTCGGTCCGTTTTGCGGGTGGGCCCCATGGTTGTCGGCAGCGCAGCCGTGCCCGCTAGGTTTGAAAACATTTCCTATTTGGGGGGGTGTTGCGTCGTTAAGGCCTGCGTTTGACAGCGGAACGCTTCAAAGGAACCCAGTATCCATTTGGGCCCTGTAGCTAGTTTTCGGGAAGCGTCTTGTTATTGTTTGCTCCGCTAACCGAAGAAGGAAGACACTCGTTCCAGCTCGCTGTTCAGCAGCCCTTTTGTTGCAAGCGGAAACCTTGAAAGGATGACCGCCCCGGGGCGGCGATCTGGCAGATTTTCCATGCGGCCATGACAGGATTCTTCTGCGCGCAAGTGCAGGCTGATCCAATCATAGAATGCAGAACATTCAGCGAAAGACGCCCCAATGGAGGGCATCCAACTTGGTCTTCAATTCTTGTTAATTTGAATGACAGCAGCAGCCCTCTTAAGTCACCCCTTTGGAAGCGAAGATCCCAGTGGCAGCCTTGGAAGGACAGCCTCCTTGCGCGAAGATTCAGGTTCTCGTTGCACTTTGATTAACAGAAAGCCTTCATGGGCAGAGATTCCCAAGGCCGGGTTCCACATCATGTCTTGGCAACCTGTGCACTTCGCGTGGGCGTTGCGACCGTCCTAAGAACATGGCGGGGGCCCACTTCACTCACATAGTTTGTTTCAACACGGTAGCCTTCAACGAAAAAGAGTTTCTAGAAGGCCGCCGATCTCCCGCTCAACCTGTTACTCGACAGCCTTCTTCATAGTTTGAAAGCTGAGCGCGTCAAACAAAAAGGCTCCCTCTCCGTGAAATGTTTAGGGAAAGCGCAATGTTGGAGGGGAAAGCCTGAGGGTACCGTGACTCGGGGTCAAGGCCTTCCACCTTGCTTATCATTTGGCAGGCGCAATCGGTGTGCTGCGCCTGTGCTCTTGAGCGGGCGTGCGTAAGGTGTGCTGCGCCTGTGCTCTTGTGCATTTGGCAAGCATGTCTGCAGTGCTGCATGGGTGCTTTTGAGCAGGCGCGCTGGTGATTTGGCAGGCATGTGCGCGGTGCTGCGCGGGTGCTCTTGAGCGAGCGCGCAGACACATGCGCGGCCACATGCTAACGCTCTTGAGCAGGTGTGCTTATCATTTGGCAAGCATGTTTGCAGCGCTGCGCGCGTGATCTTGAGCGGGCGCGCAGATCAGTGGCAGGCATGTGTGCAGTGCTGCGCGGGTGCTTTTGAGCGGGTGTGCTTATCATTGCAAGCATTTCTGCAGTGCTGCGCGGGTGCTCTTGAGCGGGTGTGCTTTTTCAATTGGCAGGCATTTGCGCAGTGCTACGCGGGTGCTCTTGAGCGGGTGTGCTCATCATTTGGCAGGCATGAGGTGTGCTGCGCGGGTGCTCTTGAGCGGGGGTGCGTTGCATTGTTGAAGCATGTCTGCAGTGCTGCGCGGGTGCTCGGGAGCAGGAGCGCTCATCGTTTTGCAGGCATGTGTGCAGCGCTGCGCGTGTGCTCGCGAGCGAGCGCGCAGATCCTTTGGCAGGCACGCGCGCAGCCACTCGCGGGTGCTCTTCAGCGGGCTTGCTTACTACCGTACGGCAAGCGCGTCTGCAGTGCTGGGCAGGTGCTTTTGCAAAGGTGCGCTGATCACTTGGCAAGCATGTGTGCCGTCGCGCGGGTGTGCTGTTGAGTGGGTATGCTTGCCATTCCGCAGGCATGTGGAGCCCTCGGACTCGTACGGCATGTTTTGAATGGTGCATCTCCAAAATGCTTCGGCGGTGAAGGTATTCCAGGTTGCCTCCAGACCTAGTCGGGTATGTCAAGTAGGCTAGCTGATTTGCTTAGTGACAGTATTTTCAAGTTTTTTTCTTTGCGTGTCTTTTGTCTAAAATACTTTTGTTTTGTTTCTCGATGTCTATCGTGTGGCCGAACACCTCGTTCTTGTTGCTGGGTTCGATGCGGGCGCAGAATCAGGCGCAGCAGTCAGCTAGGTGGGCGCCAGAGCGTGGGGAATTAAAACGTTCGTGGCGGCAAACGCCGCGGTTTTTTGCAGCTGTGTCAGAGCGATTCTTGGTAGAAGCATGCGGCAGCACCCTGGCATTTCAAGGTTTGGCCGGTCATTTTCCCTCACCCGATTCAGGCACAACTAGTAGAGCGAGGGTAGTTGCTTACGCAGTGTTCGCATATCGTCATGTTTTTCTGTGAGACACGAGGCGTTCAGCATGAGTGCCAAAAGCTGCCAACGTACATACTGCGTGTTATGTGTCTGCTGGTCACGCGACCAGAGGTGCGCCCAGCATTGTTTGCAATGCGGCAATTTTGCGCCACCCCCAAACAACGAAACTCCTTGGCAATAGCAGCTGTATGGACGACACGGCCTTCAGAATTCTTGTCCGGCACACTGTGGAGTTGATTTGGTGACGTATCGTCGTCTTCCATATTGGACACCTGTGAAGCCGTGAGCATTTCTTAAGAGGCTGCGAGCACAGTGCGATATCCGTGTCGGTGTGCCGGCATGGCACCGGCCTGGGGGCTGCGGGGAGCCTACGTGTTCGGAAGGCATTTTAGTCACTGAAAGAAATGACAGCGGGTTCACGTTGCTGCGAAGCGGATCATAGGCATTGGCTTCCAGTGCTTGACCGATGTTTTCTTATTGGAGCCTGCGTGGCGAAAGAGGTGCCTTTAGGTGCTCTGGTCTGGCGTCTGATTTCCATTTTGTCATGGCGTTTCCCCGCCTAGTTTTGCCACTTGGTGCCGGATGAGCCGTGTATTTTGAACTTCGCACGCCGTCGTTTGCAGGGCTAGCTGATTGATCTCAGCGGCTGCGGGTCGTCGACAAACATTGAACGTTGCAAATGGGACTTCCGTTTCCTGTTGGAGCGGCGCATTGAATGGAGAATTTGAATCGCAGCGGGCACGCAGTCTTTTGTAAGCCTTGGGGCCTTGAGTTTTTGGATTGCCAGTTTTGGCAACCGGTCAGGACACTGCGACTCTGCCCGGGCTCTCGTTGGTGCACGGTCCCGTTTAGTCATCTAAGTCTACCGGGCCCTGGTGTTGTTGACTTTTATAATGTTCTCTTTGTTTCTTGACAGCCGCCGACCCCTGCCAAAACATAATTCTATTGCAACGTGTTCCAAAAGCACAGCTTCGCACGTGTCAGCAGGAACAGTTCAAATTCCACCAGTGCAAAGCATCAAATGCTTTACCTTGGCAATGTGGAGTGGAGCGTGAGCAGTTCGGCCCAGACGCCTGTGCGCCGCAAAGCCGCGAAGGAATCGGGATAATGCCCGGCGGGCTTGTGTATGACAGGCTTGTTTTTAGGAGACTTGCGATGTTCCGTTTCGAGAGCCCCAAGGCAGCCAAGCTGAGTCTTCTTTTCCCTCGTGTGTCCAACAGGCCGTCTCGAAATCTTCCATGCGCCAGCGCCATGAGCACGAAGACGCAAGCCTTGCCTTTCCCAACATGCGACAGCTCAGCGTTGCACATAGTGGAGAAACACCATGCGGCCCCCGCGGGGTCTCGATTCGGCTGTGCAAGCTGCGCGCAGATGCCCAGATGGACCCATCCAAAACACAAAAAAGGGTGCCCTTTCGAGAGCCTTGTCCATTCGAGGGCTGAGTCCTTCCTGGAGCACCCGATGGAGTGCAGCAAGAGCCCGAGCGCAGCGAGGTGCTCATCGATCTGGGTCACACGGGCCTATATTCAATGGGCGAACGCACTCCACCACTCCCTCATCAAGTTTGACGAGTGCCGCCTGGGCCAGGTAGTGAAGTCCACGACATTGTCCCTCAGACAATCCTGAGGTCCGGACACCAACACAGCCGGCGGGCAGGGAGGTCGAACTACGGGGTGAAACTCTTCCCCTCCCCTTCAGCCATGGGCACGCCATTGCATGGAGATCTCGGATCGGCCCACCACCCTGCCGATCACGCACGACCCAAATCTCTCCGACAAGGTTACGTACCTCCAGATGGCCTTCAAACAGCGCCCTGGGGGTGGGAAGCCCTCACTTGGACGGCTGGCCCCGTGGACTCGGCCATTGTCCAAAGCAGCAGCGCTGGGGGCCAAGATCTGTGTCCTCACGTCGCCATGAAGGGACAAACTCCAGGAGTCGCTCTCGTTGGGGGACGGGTCACACCCTGCTGGAAGATATCAGGGAGATCCTGGCGCCAGGGGCAGGCCGACCAGCGGAAGGCCAACCCTTCTTCCTGGACATCTTGCACAGCCTGGCGATGAACATTCACCAGTTTCCTCAGGATCTGGAACAAGGGGTCCCACTGGGGGTCACGGACCCACCCCTAGTCTCGCCGGGCATCTGGCCATTCAAGAAGGAGCTAAAAGGGGAGGAGCCGGAGTTCCCACGGGCCGGGGTAACTACCCCTCAGCGGATCACTTCAGTGAGCTCATCCGTAGCACATTCCTGGAGGAGGTCCCCATGGGCATGGTAGATGGCCCTCTCACCAAGGTAGAGGCAGCAGCGCGCTGTGGCTGCAATATGGAGGATCTTTGCCCAGGCCCCCTAGCGGGCATCGACGAAGGGGACAAGATCCGCACCATCTACGATGGCTCGGTGGGCGGGGCCAATGACACCATCAGGAACCAGACGGTGGAAAGGACGACGGCTCCGACGGTGCTGGATGGGGTACAAGCTCTTCATTGGCTACATGCGGCAGCTGAGGAGGGACCTCCCTCTCAGGGTGCCCCCGGCCCCGAGAGGGAGGTCGCTAAACCTCCACCCGAGGGCTGGCAATGGCCGGAGCCGGGCGCCAGGTGGGTGCTGCTCAAGGCGGACGTCACCAAGGCCCACCGGAGAGTGAAGGTCCAGGAAGGACTGGCGGTTCCAGGTGGCCTCGCTGGGGGAAGAATGGTGGGTGAACAAGGTAGGCACATACGGCATGGCCAGTGCCCAATCCTACTGGGGACGCCTGGCAGCCCTTCTACTCAGGGTCCTCTACGCACTTTTCCCTCAAGTGGATTGGAACTTCGTCTTTGTGGATGACTTCCTGTGGCTGCTTCGCAGCAAGGGGGCAGTGAACTTGGCGGTGGCGCTGTTGGCAACACTCCTGGCCTTGGGCACCCCGCTTAGCTGGAAGAAGACACATTTGGCGGAGGTCAACACGTGGCTGGGCTTCGTGGTCCACCCGAACATCCCGCAGGTTCTCATGGCCGCCAACAAACACATCCTGGTGATGGAGGTCTTGCAGATCATGGTGGAAGGGCAGGCGATGCACTCAAAGGACATCGAGAAGGCCCTGGGCCGCATCCAATGGGCAACTGCTGCATGTCCGCTGGCGAAGTCGATGCTTCAGCCACTGTGGGCCTGGAAAATGGCCACCACCACGGTGGGGAAACCCCCTAAGGTGGTCAGGATGCTGGCGTTCATGCTGCGGTTCCTCTTCAACACGCCCTTCGTCCAGTACTCCCCTTACTTGCCGAAGTCCTCTTGGTGGGGTTGCAGCGATGCTAGCGCCTCGGATGAAGGACTGGCATTTGTGGGAGGCTGGTGCTCCAACAAAGTGGAGCCGGAGAAGAAGGAGGTGTACTGGTTCCACGAGCAGATCCACGTGGAGGAGTACCCGTGGGCATTCAAGAATGGGGATCCCAAGCGGAGGATTGCGGCTCTGGAAATGCTCCTCTGTAACATGATCCTCACGCACCAAGGCCCTCTGTCCTCCCGGGTCCGACTCCCGGTGGGCAGTCACAATCAGGGCAACGTCATGCTCAACCTTGGATCCAAGAAGCCCCACACCGCGGCTATCCTGATGGAGCTGGTCTTCCTGCTCCACACCCATGGCTGCTCGCTGGCGGCCAACCACGTGCCCCGGGAATTCAACCAGTGGGCCGATGAGCTGACGCACCCAGATTTCTCGGGGTTCGACCCTTTGCACAGAGTTCCTAAACAGGAACTCTGCGAGGAGTTCATTTTTCTCCCGCGTCTCCTGAATGGAGATGCATTTGATCTTAGCGTGGGCCCACCCATGCTCCCGTGACCGGAGCCGGTGGGTGACTCACTTCCCCTGGTGGCAGTCTTTTTTGTGGCCTGGGTGCCCCTGGCCCCGGCCCAGGGGCGGGCGCTATCAGTCTGCTGAGTCCCTGGCACCAACACATTGCTTGGATAAAAGAGTTATCGCTTGCTTGTGTGGTGCCGTTTGGTTAGCTTACATACACTATGTATTTTTTCTTCAAGCAAGAAATTAATGAGGTTGTTTAGCGGGGTGGGTGTAGTAGGGGGGGTAAAAGGGTGTGCAAAGGGTGGGGGGAGGGGGGTAAATGGGTGTGGACTGTTTTGAATGAGGACGCTACAGCCTAGAATGATTGTCGCGCAGCAGGTGCAAGCTATGCGAAGAGTGTGTCCTTTGAGGCTGCCCTAACCTACATGCTGCACCTTGGACACCCGGATGTGTGTTGTCTTTGGTTTGCGCAATGGGAGGTTACGGACCTGAAACTCCCATGCCAGTTGGACCCTCAATGAAGATATCGGTTGCGTCTCATAGTGCTTACGGGTTGTCCCCTGAATCGCTGGCAGTCACCCCCTATCGGAAGACCAGTTCAGTTTTTGGAAGTGAGATGAAGTGAGGATTGTTTCATGTGCTGAAATATGCACATACAGTACACATGTAACTGTATACGCGTAATGCAACCGTATGCATATAAACCTCTTGATGGACGTATATGGACGTAAAGAGGCGTGTATATTACAGTACCGCACAAATGGCCAGTCTCGATCTGGCCATGCCGCGCGCGAGAGCTCGGCTCTTGGGACTTGGGAGCTTCCGTCCACTTGAGGCGCGGCGGGGGAGGAGGTGGCGCTGGCGGCACTGGATTTGCTGTTGCCCGGCGCCCAGATGCGGCGTGTGCTAGCCCGTTTTTCGTGAGAGTTGTGGCGGGTGGTCTGGGACGAATCGAGAACTGGCCAGCCTTGTCCTGGTTGCAGGGGACCTACAACCATAAAGTGGTTGCAACCAGGGCAAAGCTAGCCTCGCAGGCCGTTCAAGTGTGGTGGTTGCCCGCATCTTTTTAAAGGAAGGGTTCCTTCCCCATGGCCACTGGGCATCTGACGGGTGGTTTTCAACATCACCTGTTTGGTTGTTTTCAATCAGCGAGTTTCCTTTTGGCTGGGCGGTGATCAAAGGGAACATGTACGGATGCCCCTACTATTTTGCAAGTGCGCCAACAACACGCAACCCCAAACCGGGTGTTATTTTTTGTGATGTCTCTGGTTTCAGAGGGCAAGAGCAAGCAGAAGACGAAGTTCCGGAAGGCTGCTAAGGTTTGATTTGGAGTCGGGTTCACATCCTCAAAACTGGTTCGGGTAAGTGAAGGTTGAATCAGTTTCCGCCAAAAGAACAGTGCGCGCATCCGCCCTCTTACATTATTTCGAGTAGACCCCTTAGCACCAGGCTTTGCGTCAAGAAAATGGGGTCGGAAAGGGGCCACCCACGCCAAAGGAAATTCTCAACGCGCAATACGATATATATATAATATAATATATATATATAATATAATATATATATATAATATGGTATTTTCACATATTTTTGACTTGCTCTATCTTTGGTGCATTTTGCTTGGCTGTTAGGACTTTAACTTTTTGCCAACTAATGGGTTTTCCACTAAACCACTAAAAGTTTAACATTTAGCAGGGGAGCAGAAAGCAACCGAGCTATGTTTGCGTTGCGCCTCACACCAAGAGCACACCCGCCTCATGAAAACCGGTCGCTTCCAGCCGAAAGAAACGTCTACTGACGCAGATTGTGGAGAAGGATGAGTGGTGTGGTTCCTCGTCTCCTTTCGCGTGGACCGATTTGGGCGTGTCAATTTTAAGGTCGCACCTTATAAATGCTGGTTTTCCTTGTGGTGTCCCTGTAAAAATGTGCCGGCTTAAGACACCCGCTTCGGAGCGGTCTTTTCCAGTTGCTTCCAGGATTTCCATATTTCACCCACTAAAAGTTAGTCACTTTTAGCAGGGGATCTGAGGACAGCCCAGGTTAGAACCATGGCTACAACTATAGTTATAAATTGGGTAACTGGGGTTGGTCCCCTTACAGGGTTTTCTCCTTTCTCCAAACGCGCCTTTTTTTCCGCCTTCTTGCCAAAGCAGGGGGACAATATATTTCAAGAAACCCTTAGGTGGTGGTTTGGATCGGGTTGGATTGAATGGGTCACTTCTTGTGGAGGACCCATGCGAAGCCACTCATCCAAACCAAACCGATTCGGCTCCAAACCACCCAGAAAGCCGATCAGTGCAACGGGATCCCTCCATTTCCAGAAATGTTGGACCTCCAAAAGGTGGCGATCGTCTCACCGGCAAGCACCAGTCATGTCCAACCTTTTTCGGGGTTGGAAGTCCGGTGACCCGGGGAAAGCGGGGGGTGGCCCTCAGTGCAACCACCAAGCATCACATAACAACCGGACTCCAAACCACCCGGCTCCAAGGCTCCAAGCCACCCATCAGAGTCGGTTAAGCGTTTTCGCTTGGTAGCTCCCGGCCATTGCAATCTGGTCCCTGAGCGTTTTGGATCCTTTTTGGTTGGTTGAGTGGTTGGGTGTCCATGTACCTTTTGGTTGCTTTGGTGCTTGGGTTTCCACATATTTTCCCTTTTCAGTGCCTGGGTTTCCACATATTTTCCCTTTTTAGTGCTTGGGTTTCCACATCATTTTTTCTTTTTTAGTGCTTGGGTTTCCACATCATGTCTTTCCCTTTCTCGATCCGAACAGGGACCATCCATCCCAGATGCATCGAACCTAGGCGCTTGCCCTTCTCGCTGGCGGAGCTCAAAGCGGCGCAGCTCCCCCCGCTGCTCCGCGTGGGGACCCCGAGACCTCTCCGCGCGCGAGAGCCGCGCGCGCGAGCGCGCGAGCCCAAGGGTTCGATGAACCGGGTACCTTCCATTTCCGTTTGTGTAGGAATATGTTTTGAGACTTTCCTGTTAGTTTTAACAGGAATCAAGCACTACTAATAAACTTAAGCAAATGGAAGTTCCAACCATTCTTTCCAGGGATCCGGCTTTCTAGAAAACCTCCGGAAACCCATGGAAAACGGATCCGATGTTTGAAAAGAACGATGGTTGAACAGAATGGGGAATCAACCCCTAGAATCAATTCGGCGCCTCTTTTTTTCACGACGCGAGCTCACCGAGCCGAGGAAATGAACGAGCGAAAACCCATGCAGGTCCGGATCCAATTATTAAATCAGCTTTTGGGATTATAGGAACAATTGCAGAAGCACATATCAATTGTGTGCGAATCTATGCTGTGGATGGTTGCGAAATCATTTTCGAAACCTTGGAAACAAAATATGTATATATATATATACGTTGGGGAATCGACTCATTCCGTAGGGTTTCTGAACGGCGTTGCAGGATTTCGTCCACCCACCGGAAGGGACCCGAAAATGGTGGACCGCAGAATTTGGTGGGGAGAAACGTGTCCACCACTCGACCACCACTTGACAACTTGAGTGAGGTGTTTCCCTGTTCTCAGATGTGATGGCATGTCATGGCCCTGCCATAAGCTGGGGGTTCATACCAGAGCAAGGCCAATGAGTGAGTAGATGCTCAAGCCAGCACTAGTCTGGTGCTGAAGCTTGGTCCAGCATTACAGGGAAGCCAACAAAAACACCACAATCCTTCGGGTTGCCTGTTTCCTCCATTTGGCAATGGGTCAAAATCCCGCACCCCCAGTGAACATCCCAATCCCCACCATTTTTGTTTTTCAAAAATGGCTGGTGCACCTACCCCAAAATGGTACCATTGGTTTTGACCCACAGCTACTTGTGAATATGTGCCCCGCAAACTATAAAACCATGTCCAGTTATAGATTCCCTTTACAACCAACAGGGCAACAATGAAACTTCAAGCAAATGGAAGATTTATCGTTGTGGCTTAATCTTGGGAAATAAACAAGCCCCGAAAGACCAAAACCTGCCGGTTCTCAGGGCATGAGAAATGGAATGCTGTGTCCTTTATAAGCGAATCCCAAACACACACAGATTTTTCTATTTCCTTTACAAGGGAATCCCACACACATGCATACACCCGCACACCCACACAGTTTTCTTCCTTTGGCGCCCGTGTTTCACCCCTTTGGCATCTGCGCCCCCCGCGGCACCCGCGGCAGGCCCTGCGAGTGAAGCGCTCCTCGGCGCAGAAGCCGATCCACGAGCTGCTGGCGCGGAGACCCGAGGGACGTGTTCTGGGGGGTGGGACGTCTTGGGGTCCCCCAGCAATTGGTGCTAACTTTTCGTGTTTTTCTTTTTGGTTGGGGGAAGCCCCTAAAATAGACCGGGAAAAAGTGGGTAGCAACTTATTCTAAGCTCGCTGGAGGACCTAGCTGCGAAGGGAGATGACCATTGACTAGACTTGGACCATTTTTGGTATCGCAGAGGGAGTCGAAGGGCTTGAGGAGCTGCATTGCATTACGGCATGTCGTATTATTTTTTCTCGGGGTTCTTTATCATTTTTAGAACTAGAGACCTTTTCAGACCACTGTTTTTGACATCGTTTTTAGTTCTTTGGCTTTTGGGTTCGTTTCATTTTGGTGGGCTGCAAAGAACACATTTTTTTTGTTGACATAACAAGGGTTGGAGAGCTGTATAGTGCCTCGGATGCCTAGGAGACTGGTCAAACTCAGCCAAAACTATTTCAGAAGGTTGTGTGGAGGTTACTAGAGACCTGGATCGCCAGTTGCAGTCTTACCAGCGACTGCGTTTGTTTTTCCATGTAAAGTGCGCTGGTCACTTTTTCACTTTTTGAGGCATCGTTCCCAAGATGGAACCACCTAGATGGCCAAGTTGCGGCTTTCTCAGTCGCTGTCGCTGGTGTTTGGGGTAAAGTGCATGGAACAAAAACAGCAGCAGGCGATCAAGGCAGTTGAGAGCACGGCCAAGTTCTTTCTTAGCGCCGAGGTGAGGCTGCAGGCTGTCCAGGGCCTCAGACACAAAAAGCTTTTCTCCACCGTGTGCGTGCTTTTTTGAAGGCTCGGTGCCGTGTGAAGGCGAAGCACCACAAGGACACCCCCCAAGTTTGAGGGTCCGAGTTCCTATGTTCAGACCCCGATTGGCTGAAATTCAGCGCCTGCGGCGTGGCCCCAAAGTTTTGCAGGAAGCTGGTATTGTGCTTTGCCAGATGAAAGCCTTCTTTCTGGGCGTTTCTGAGTGCTGTCCTTTTGGCCGGAGCGAGAATTTTACGGCCAGCACGGCCAAACCAGGCAAAGCCCGTGTTCTTGATGCGTTGTTTGCTTCTTTGCTTTCCTCTTTGGTTCAGTCCATTTTTAGCGGGCACAGAAGAATTCTTGAGAGCGACAGCGAGTCCCTCTCGAGGTGTCCTCATGAACCTGTGCATGGCTTGTCCTTTTTTGATGCACAAAAAGTGAGGGGGTTCCCAGAAAAGTTCGAACTTGCGTTGGCCAATCCACTCAGAAGGTGAGACCATTTTTGGGACCCGGTCCAAGCCTTTCCAGTGGAGTGAGGAGAAGATGAACAAGGGAACAGCGAAGCAACCATAGGTGTCCATTTGATCGGGTACTTGGGATAGAACTAGATGGGCAAGCCACTGGTTGAGATAGGTGTTATGCTTATTTACCAGAGAAAACAAACATGTCTTCCAAAAGGTCACCTACTGTAGATGGACGAAATCCTGCACCACCCAAGACTCCCTAGAATGATGATTCCCCTGTAACTACCAACAAATAATGGTTTCAACCCTGGTTTATTTCGTAGTGCGAAATGGATTTCGCAACCATCCACGGTATGGAAGCAACGGTCTCGGGCCACCCGTTGGAGTTTTCGGAGCCTCAGCTTTGAGCGAAAAGCCCATCCCTCGGATCGGGACATCTTCGCCCGCTTTCCGGGCGAATCGCGACCGAAAAATGCTTCCCCTTTTGGGGTTCCGAGTTTTGAGGTTCTGGGTCCAAACTGGGCTGAGAACATAAGTGGGTGTGGCTCAAAATTTACGAGCTAGGGTTACGCAGGTCTTGGTCTTGGTTTCCATTTACCTAGGGGCCATTTTTGGGTACATGTTTTTGAGCCACAGCCAAGTGGCAAAATAGGAATCGTATGTAATGGTACATTCCTTGAAGAATGATGGTATACCCAGAGGGTCCAAGTACCTTCTAGGGAGGTACTTAGACCCCTTTTTACACCCCAAAAGCCATTCTGATGAGGTACCAAGGGACCCTCTGGGAAATAATGGTATTCTCCTATGACGAAATTTAGTGTTCAGGTACCAACCGAATCAAATCTAACTCGCGTTGGCCCTTGCCCTGAGGCCAAGTCTGGCCAGGCGGGCTGCGAACGTGGACTCTCATTTTGGACCAACAAATGGGCGGCGTCCTGTGAATGTCCCGTTGTTGGATCATTTTTGTTTAGTGTTTTTAGGTTTGGTTCTGCAAATCACCGGTTTTTGGCTATCATACCAAGGGTTGGAGAGTTTCCCTAAACCTTAACCTGAAAGGGGCCTCCACAAAAGGCACCCACATGCTATCAAGTCGCCCCTGATGGATCCAATCGCAAGGAATACATGCAGAGTCAGCTGGGAAAGTGCCAAAGCTGGGAACTGGCCACTCTTTTGTCGTGAAAGGAAAAAACCGAAGGTATCCGACTGGGTCGAGGAATGTGATTTTGGTTTTTGCAAGGGCTCAAAAATAGATTCAGGTGTCCCCAAAGCCATGTTAATTATATCCATCAAGGTGGACACTCTATGATGACGCAATCACACGAAAGCGAGTTTGGCTTTGTTCAAACAGCAGCGCGGCTTGTTTGTTGAACCAAATTCCCGGCTGCGCTCTTCGGGCGTGGCGCGGCAAGTTCCTGAAGCCCAATTTTTCGAGCGGCAGCGGCTTGGTTTTTACGAAGCCCACAAGCCGTCATAGTTTTGGGCTTGTTTCTTGGGGTGGTCAGGGAGAGTTTCAAAATGGTAAAAAAAAGGTGGCTCCCAGCCATCCGGCTCCTTAGCTTTTTAGCTTTTTAGTTTTCAGTGTGGATTTCTATTTAGCCCACTAAAAGTTGAACTTTTAGCGGGGGATCTCAGCCCAGGTAGTAATCCACCCCTCCCCATTCAGGAGACCCTGAACGGGCTTGCGCCGAAACTTTGAAGCCGAGAAAAGCCCTAATGTTTCCATGATTGAAAGAAAATCCCTTCACAAGATTCAAGATAAACGGGTTCCAGCTAGCACCAAGGAGAATCACGTGCGTAGCATCCAGAACCCATTTATTGGAACCCATTCAACCGGTCACCCAACGACTGGCTGTTTTTGCAGAAGGTCATTTTGGGGAGGATCGGTGACGCTTAAATCTCAGTTTCGGATTTTCTTGTTTGCAGGAACATGTCATAACTAAAGATTGTATCATCAGACCCCAGGAACATACTCCTTAAGGATAAGCCACAGATTATGCCTAAATAGGGCTTAACTGTCATGTTTCTTCCTTGGGGCTTGGTCTGGGGGGTCGGTGCGGGAGTCTTTGACATAATTCTCACTAGTCCTCATGTGGACGGTGGATTCAGAGAAGGAGCCCGGTTGTGTCGGCGAAGGTTAAACGCACAACGAGGCTGACGCCAACCCAGCGATCGCTGATCAATATGGCTGTCCATTCAAAATGGTGGTTTTCATTGTTTTCCGTCAAACCAAGCCCAAAAAGGGGTAGCGCGGACCTGACGACGCTTTACCTGACAGTCAGTAAACATATTGCCCTTAGGTGGGGACTTTTGGTCAAAACCCCCCAGCAAAAGCCCTGCAATACTGTTTAAGCGGTTCTCGTGCAGCTTTTGGTGTGTCATGCCTTTTGGTGGTTTGGATTGGTGGTTTGGCTTTGAACGGGTCTCTAGTTCTTGTTGGCAAAATGGCAAACCACCAAACCACCAACCCAAACCACTTGGGGAGCTGAAACTCGAATATGAAGGCAGCAACGGCTCGAGGTTGCTGGTTGTTGGGCAACCCCGACATGAACCCACATGTTGGGCAACGGGTGTGCCTTTCCGTTACCTTTATTTGTGTGTTTTTGAAGGGAAACCAAAATCAAAAGGCAGCAAGCCATTTTGGGGGGTTCGATTCCTAAAAAAGACGCACCCAGCTCTGTGCCAAGGGGGAGAAAACCTTCCCGATTTTCGTGGGTTTTCCGCGCCGCAGGAGCCGACGGACAGCCGCGAGTGTGAGGAGCCTGCTGAATAGGGGCGCTTTCGGCTGGTCGGCAAGGTGTTTTTTTTGGTCACTTCAATGTCCGTACGGACCCTTTGGGTCTGAATTTTGGTTGGTTTGGGTCTGAATTTTAGTTGTGGATGGACCCTGTGGACATCATTTGGGTGGGGATCCATGTCCACCAACTTCGGAGGGGGTTCCCTATTAAAATTCATAGCCATTTGTACAAGTGCTTTCGGGGCCCCTCAAGGGTGGCGTTGCCTTACCTTGGGATTGCCTTGGGCTTGCCTTGGCTCGCCTCAAAAGATGCGGGTCCGTTTACGAGCGATGCTGTGTATCCCAGCATATCAGGCGTGGAACGATTGAACATTCAGATGAGAAAACTCTTGGCTTGGCGGTTCCATCCATTTAACCCACTAAAAGTTATTCACTTTTACAGGGAATCAGTTTGGACAGCCCAGATGGGCGCATCCTCTTGAAGGAGTCTTGGCAAGCACATGATAGGGATAAAACACATGTCTGGAACACTGGCTTCACTGTCTCCTGGCCTGTCATCTCTAGTCACCAGCTTGTAAATTGTAAATGGTTTTTTGACAATGAATACATTGTAGTGCTGGTGAACATTGATGATAACATAGAAGTCAGACGACAAGAGGACATTGGTTGGCAGAAGAGATCACGAGATGCTGTACTTGTCCTTTTCGATGTTTCTCTCACAGTTCCGTATCTCCCCTCTCTTTTTGTTTCGTCGAGAGTGTCGCTGAGAGAAACAACGCAGTTTGCACGATTCACTCCTTGGCAGTCAATGGTCAATCATTCTTCGTAACAGACCATGTGTGAACTAAACTCCTTGACATCCAAGAAGCCTTCACAGCATGATTTTCTGACATAGTTTAATCCGTCTCTCCAGTTCATCCTGTTGAATGTTTTGCCGGCAAGGGGCTAGCAGCTGTACAAACAATCAATTGTATTTCCCCGCCACCATGAACTGACATGAATCTCTGAGCGTCACCTGGATTGCCATCTCTCCATTTTTTGGGGTGGCTCGTCGCCTGGGTTTGGTGGAAAATTGAGTGAGTGAGTCCCCTCATGCAGTCTACCATAAGGGCCTGAACAATTAGAATGGGTTTTTTTACACGTGCCAAAACAAAGGGAGCGCTTGGCTTGGACTTCTGCACGGCGGTTTGATCGCTGATTTTGGGTCAGGAGACTGAGAGCGAAGATGCGGAGCCGCTCGAGGAGTGCATCTCTTTGGGTTGCCAATTCAACGCGACCTCACGCAAACCGGGACCTCGTCGACGTCACCCGTCACGAAAGCTTTCTTTTGTCAATCTCACTTGCCCGAGCCGACCTTTTGACCTTTTGCTCTTCTTTTTTTTCCGATGGATCAATTTTCATTTTTAGCCATGGCCCCAAAAGGTGAATTGGTCCTTTGGGCAACTGAGAAATAGGGTTCCCTAACTTTGGATTGGTGAATTATACTAGTCCCAGAGACAAATTGTTAGCTGCATGGCTGTCATATCGCTTTGATTTCTTGAAAGGTGTGTAAAGGGAAGCTTAAAGGAGACCATCAAATGCTTGGCATCAAGGTTGCCTTTGATGCAGAAGACGAGTGGACCGGCATCAAGGTTGCCTCCGATGTTGGAGTGGGTGGTTCGGGAGGGGGGATTTCGACCCCTGAAGATCTCCGTTTATGGTTTCATTTTCCCTTTTATAGGGAATACTGGATAAATAGAATTAGAGACCCCCCCCCTTCTCCCTCCCCTTAAGGTAGGGGGCATGCTTATCGTTGGTTTCCCTTTAGACCCTGCCCCAAAATGGGTACCGAGACTCAGAAAACAGACACTCAGCTTGGTTCCCAGCCATCCGGTTCCTTAGCCTTTTCGTTGTTTTCGTTGGTTTCCTTAGCTTTTTAGTTGTTTTGGTCGGTTTAGTCAGCGGTTGGGTTTCCGCATGTCGCAACCACAAAGTATGTCTCCCAGCAGCTCCGAAAAATCGACCGCCCAGTCAGATCAGACTTCTCCGAGACCGATCTTCACCTGAGCCACAATCAAAACGCTGGTACATGAAGGTTGGTAAGGGACCATCCCAACCATAAATAGCTGCGGCCGCCTTCTTAATTCCTTACATGGTTCTGGGTAGACCATTTTAGTACCTGATTTTGATTGTGACTCACCTGGCCGCCATGGCCTTCGCGTGTTTTTGGGGGGCATTGAAGCCACGTGTGTTGCTGACAGGAGAGGCAAGCTGGTCAAGACGCCAAGGACGCGGGAGGATTTCTTGTCGCTTCCTCGGAGTTTTCCAAAAAAAAGAGTTTGTGTCTTAGACTACACCTACGAAACAGAACCTCCAATCGAGTTTATATGTCGTTCTCCTCTAAAGCCTATTGTTTATTTGGACTCAATAAGAAACACAATTTGACGATCATGACTTTTTAGACGTGCACCTCACGTGGGCAGTCGTGGGTTTGGGAAAAGCGATTTGCATTTTGAGTGGAGATCTGAAGCCAGGCGCAGCCACTCGTCGAGCGTCCTTTTCGGCAATGAGAATGCTCGTCTTGTGTCAGGAATCGGACCCCCTGCAACATGATTCTCGGTGTTCCATGGTGTTCCTTTTGCTTGCCCTTGAAACCCCCCTAGAAAAACAGGCACCCTCCAACATAGAGAGACCCATTGCGACTTTTAAGCAGGATAGGGCGGTGTCAAACACAAGTTGGCCTGGGATCCCATGGCACTTGAGCCTGGCCGGCCTGAGACGCGAGATATGATGCAAGGGAGTCGAGTGGCGGGGGGGAGGGGCCTTTTGTAGGAATCCCGACCCCAAAAGTCGAAAAATGGCGCAACGGTTTTCCCTTTGGCCGGGCCCTTGACCACAACTTTGAATCCACCCAACAAAAACTAGGTGCTACGGAGCTTGAAAAGAGACACCCGATGGTGTTCAATGGTTGCCAGGATCCCCTAAGAAATGACAAGCTCATCTATGAGCTCCGCCCGGAATTCACTTTGCACTGTTGGAGGTAGCCACGGGACCGTTTCAATGCTTTTTTCCATGGACCCTTTGGCATTCTGGTGCTCAGCAGGGAATGAACCCAAAAACTACCTTAAAGGAAACCACCAGTTGGATGATTTATGGGGTCCATTTCATTGCTCATTCGCATCTGTCGCACCACCTGGAGTCTCCAGGACTCTTTAAGAATAGGTCCATGACCCCATTATTTAGGGGAATGAGACTCTAGGCAGTTAGTGTTGGCTTTGGCTTCAACCGGTGCCTGAGGACCCAGCGGTCAACGCTGCCCCTTCAGAGCAGACTGCTCAGGAAAGTCGCTGGCAGGACGGTGCGAAAGACCACCGCTAGGCATTGACAGCGGGACGAGAGCACTCGAAGGCATGTGTAACAAGGTCCCCCAGTAATGTGGACCCCATATGAATCAACCCCTGTTTTGCTTTCCTGTTTTTTTTTGGGGGGGTGCCTTTCCCTAGGTCTCCCAGCTAGGTGCCCGACCTCTCACCCCTTTTTGGGTTGGGATTTTTGGTTCCCCTACTAAACTAGACTACAGAAAAAGTTGGTACCCTTATTGTAACCTCTCAAATCTGGAGGACCTAGGCAATAAGATGTGCCATGCTGTTTGTTGTGCTGTGTACGAGACTTACACATTCGTGTACGCACGTGTTGAACGTGTGTATACGTGTATGTATATATATATATATACTAGCAGTACAGTTTACATAGTACAATCTGCACCTGCGCAGGACCGCCTGCAGGAGCTGTTTGCAAAGGAGCGTTTGCAGGTGCGGGGAGGGTTTTGCGGGCTGTACTTTGCAACAGGGCAACACATAATTTCTGTTTTGGCGGATTTAAGCGTCACTGTTCGGGCCTATTGACAGATGTTCAAGTCAGAATCAATTTTTTAAGAACTCATTTCCAGAGGCCCAGCATTCATTTCTGGCATCTCCTGAAGGGGAAACTTGTTTCCAGAGTCGTAGACCTGAGATTTATAACCACAGCTTTGTGCCCAAAGCGCGCGCCGACGGTCAATTCAAAGCGCCAGTTCACATTTTTGGACCGTGATTTGGCTGTCCTTTTTTTGGGGGGAACCCCGTTTGGTTGGTTCGAACGTTGGAAACCTACAGGAAACTAGTCATTTGGTTGCCCCTATTTCAACACCCATTTGAGACGCCGCTCTTGACTTCTCAGTTCCTGGGCTCTGGAGTCACTTTGGGTTGGACAGTTTTAGCACAAAGTTTGGGGGACTTTTTTTAGGGACCATCCGAGTGGATCGTAAGTGAGAGGTTTGGAGATCAAGTTGTTTGGGCTCTGGTTTGCAAATGGGTGTGAATTTGAACGGGTTCGGGATTCGAACATGGTGGACATCCAACTTCGGTCCCTGTTGAGATTCATAGCCACATGTGTGAGTCTGTTTAAGGGGACAGAGACAAATGGTGGTGTTCCTTTTGGTTTCCCTTTCCAACGGCAAAAATAAGGAAAAGACACCCAAATGAGTCTGAGACCCCCTAGTCCCCTAATTTTGCTTACGGCTAAATTAGGGGATTCCTATGGTTTCAAAAGGATGTTTGGAACCCGACGAGTTGCGTTGTCTGCCGCTGGGTTCTCAATGGTTGAAACGAGGTCTTGTGGTTGCAACTGAGTGGCTGCATATGCGCTCTTGGTGGCTTCAAGCTACCAATGTAACCCAGCGTCTATTTTTGGGGAACCCTTTTTGGTGGTTTTAAGGGAGCACCGCATGTTGTGGGTTCCCGCGTTTCAAGACACACCCAGATGTACAAATATTTCTGTCACGGGCTTCAGGTGTTGGGCTCAAGCTGCTTGCTGGCATTTGCATATATGAAAAAAACATGTATGCACATATACATACATACAGTCATATACATATTGTATATATGTGCATGTATATATATATTATATATATATATATGCGTACCGGTTTGTCTCAAAATAGCCCCCCAAAAAAAACAAAAAAAAGACAAAATAAAAAGAACATAAAGAAAGAGCAAACCACTCTCTTGAACACCTCCCCAAAAAGGCCACCCGCCAAAAGAGACACAGCAGCGGTCAGCTTGAATCATTGTTGGGCCCTTCTTTCTGGCCCCGCTCCCATGGCTGGCGGACGAGCAGTTGGTGTTTGCATGTTGTCCAAATGCCAACTGTGGGTCATGGCCAGAATCGATTAGAGATTAGTCAGGTAGGTGGCTGGCTGGCTTGCCAGCCAGTAGCCAGCCAGCTAGTCATTCCGTCAGCTTGTTCATATTAGCATACATATAAGCAAAATACATGCACATATGTGTAATGGCATACGTTTGTCTGTATATGCGTGCTTTATGGATTAATCATACATACTTCAGGAGGATGTGTTTTCCTTTTTTGGCCCTTGGCTCTAGCAAATGTTGTTGTTTTTTGTTCGGACAAATCAGCGCAAGTTTGCATCATTTTGGTTGGCCCCTCCGAGGTCGGGATCGAATTTCCGGTTGAGTCAAACTCGACATTTTTCAAAAAAATCGATGCGATCCGCGAGCCGCATGTCTGCCTCCGAAATCTGAAGGTGGGGAAGGATAATCTTTTGACTGGGGGTAGTTTGATTGATCCCGCCAGGCGAGCCGGGCGCCAGGCCGGACTGCGGTTTGGCTCTTCTCAGCTGGTCTTTCTGAGCGAATCACCCCTTCGACTGCTTGGACCTGAAATGGCCTTTCCAGCACAGCTACGGACGCCAACTCAGTATTACAGGAACGGAACACAGGAAACCCAACGTAAATTCAGCCATGGTTTCTGGTTTGTGGTTGGTTTACTTGCAATATTGAGTTGGCTTACGAAAAGTTGGTTGGACCTTGTGCTCGGGCTTCTGCAAGTTGCAGCAATCTGGAATCAAACGTTTTGAACCATTCTTGTCAACCGTTGGTGGGTGCCCACTCCAGAAAGCTCACAACCCCAATGAGCAGTGCCCTGAAAGCGTAGATCTAGGACGTCAAGATACAATACGTCAAGAGGCGTCAACATGTTTCAAGGGTATGGAAACTTGTGATGAGTGATATATAATAGCCACCTGAGAAACCCTAGAACGATGATCCCCTGTAAATACCAACGCACACTGGTTTCAACCATGGTTTCATTTCGTGGCGCGAACGGATTTCGTCCATC
>CAUJNA010000558.1:1203454-1248454 GCA_963377175.1 Effrenium voratum | reverse complement strand
TGCTGCGACTGACCTGTTTCACGAGGTGTTTTGTTCCGCGAAACATACAAGATATCGCCTATGCCGCTATGCCAGATCAATAGGGCTGTGGGTCAAACATGGGTATCCATTTTGGAACCCTAGTAAATGGATCCAAGGACAAACCTGCGGTCCATATCCTGGTGCTTTAATTTTATACCCGCAACGGCCTAACTTGAACGTGACAGATCATGGTCGTCCTCTCCGAGAAGGTCCGCGAGGCCAAGAGGGGTGCAGAAAGCACCGCTTGGTTGTTCGACTCAAAGTGAAGCAAACAATAAAACATACATTCTATAACTGGGCCTAACTCTAATCATGTTATTAGGTTTTCAGGGCTTAGCGGCAGGTTCCACTTGCACCACCAACTGTTAGACTTCAGCGGGAGATCAGTTTGGACAGCCCAGGTGGGTGTTTCTTGGAACTTGCCAGAAGGTCCGGTGGGCGCAAGAGCCAAGCTCTCTTTGAGAGCCAAAAGTCATTGTTGGTTTGGTTTCCCATTCGCTTTCCCTTGTGAAACAGGCTACCCTCGAAGAGTCCCCACACGTTTTTGTTGCTTTGGCTTTTGGTTTCTCTTCAATCCGTAGCCCCGTTGTGTTGCTTTCCCTTTCAGCTATCCTGCAATCCTGATTTAGGGACCTAAAGCAAATGTTGCTTGCCTTTTGATTTGCTTTATATATAATATACCAGGCTAGCATCAGAGACACCCAAGTTTCTTGCCTCAGGCCTTCCGGTCATGGGACGTGCGAGGCGGGTGCGCTTCAAGGGCTTGCGAGTCAGGAGCGAGGAATGTTTGGTGTTGGTTTCTCGCTGGTGCGAAAGGCAAGGTCCCCCAGCTAGGTGCCCTTTCTCATATTTTTTTTGGTTGGGAGGGAAACCCCCTACTAGAATAGACAGAAAGAAGTTGGTACCCTTATTCTAGCCTCTCTACTAGAGGACCTAGGATAGCAAGGGAGTGAGACATGGAATGAGCCCTAATGAACCATCCAACTGGCGGTTTCCTTTAAGCGGACCAATTCCTGGGTTCATTCCTACATTCCCTACTGAGCAGGCTTTCTCAGTGCAAAGAGAAAGGTTTGGACTTTTTGGGCCATCTACTCAGGAAGTGAGTTTTGGTTTCTTGCAGTGCCCAGTGGATCCCAGTTACCATTCTATAAATTATGGTAGGTAACCATTGTTCCGTTTAGTTTTTGCTGGAATCACTGGGGTGGATTGAGTTCTTGGGGATCCTTGCTACGAAAGGTACTCTCCAATTTGGCCCTTTGACAACTTTTGAAGTTGGGAGGCTGTTGCAGTGGAATTGTCATGTGGCTGTGGCTCAAAAACAGGTACCCAAAATGGAACCATGGCAAATGGAATATCATCTAAAATCTGCGGTCCTGGTGGTTTAATTCAGGTTGCCGCGAAGTGTTGGATTTGTCCTTTCAGGGTCCAAGTAAAAGTGCCAAAATGGCAAGCAGGCAGTCCTTCACTCAGGATTTGCAGCCCACAACTTGAGCAACTCGCATGTTGTCCGTTTTAAGCACCTCGGGCCTTGAGGGTGGCTCGTCTTTTTTTTTCGAGTTGCCTCTTTTTGGTGGTTAAGCGAGGCAAAAGGAAACACCACCATTTTGAGGGCCCAAAAAAAGAGAGACCCCACTGTGGATGGACGAAACACATTTCGCACCACCATTCCGAAACAGGGAAATGATCCGGTTCTCCTGTAAATACTGTAACAAGCTCGTTATGGTTTTCATTCCCATGGTTTCATTCACCGTGGTACGAGACTCAAGGATTTCGATTTCAACCATCCAACGTATGTGGGGTTGTCTCAAAATAGGCTACCCCGAAACTTGCTGGGTTTCCTTTTGTTTCCCTTTAAGACTCACCCCCAAAAAGGGTACCTAAACCCAGCAACCCACCCCGCAAAAGGGTACCGACTCAAAGGAGACACCGTATGTCCGGTCCGGTCAGCCTACCCCGCAAAACGTTTCTCAACGAGTCGCTTCGAGGCAACGGGACGATCGGCCGCCGGCAGCTGATTTGCATCCTGCGGAGGCGGGCTGTCGGTTTGGGTGTGGCCGAAAAAGCCCTTAGCCCGGGCGGTCGACTGAACTGGTGCTTTGAATCTTCCATTTGCTGAAAAGTGTTATTATTATTATGATTACTATAACTATTATTATCATTATTATTATTACAATATGTTGTTCCCTCTTTGGTGTTGAAGGGAACTGATTTCACGACTGGACATATGTTATCTTTATTTTTTTTTGGGGGGGGCCTAAGCAAATCGATATTTGGACTTGTTTGCAGTAATTGCTTCTCTTATGGATAAGCACCTTTGTAGAAGTCTGATGACTTTCAGTGTACCCCAGATGCGGGCCAAGTTAGACCTGATGTTGTGGTTTTGTTTGGGTATGGGTCAAAATTCAACCAAGGATATGGCCGCAGTGTTTTCGTCTTTTTGGGATCCCAGCCGTCCGGTTTCAGAAAGATGTTTTTGCTGTGTTTAGTTTGTTTCATGGTTTATTTTCCATTTAACCAACAAGTCAAACTTTTCCCAGGGCATCTGAGGACAGCCCAGTTTTGATTTGTCTTCCCGGCGGTGTTTCCTCTCCGCGGCAACTGAGTCTTTAATCCAGAAAAAGCATGTTGACCTCAGCAAGCTACCTGGACCCGAAGAAACTACTCCTAGAAAAAGGAATTCACCAACCATACCTTTGGGTTGCAAGAATGCCCATGTCCAAGTTGGAATTTTGAGGGTCCGTCGTCTGGATCCACCGAGAACACGGGTACCAAACACCACGCCTCAGCAGGCAGCTTCGAGTGAACTCCTCGCCTGAACTCCTTGCCTGAGCTGAGGCTCACACCGCAAGTCAGCGAAGCAGATTTGGAGGCCGGGAGCGGTGCCTTAGCATCCTGGACCCCCCAGTTGCAACCGGTGGATTCCGCCTTTGTCATTCCTTTGTTTGGGAAGGGCTCCGATTCCTTTAAACTCAACCAACCCAAAACAAGGGCGCCCTCTTTTTTCCCCATGGCCACTGGGCATCTGAGCAACAAACACTCCCTTAAACATGGGTTATTGCAACCCGAAAGCATGGTTGGTGAATTCCAGAGCTGTTAGAGGCAGTTTCTTCGGGTCCAGGATGTCCTTTTAGACATGGCATGGATGCGTGTCGCCGGCAAATCGATGGCACCAGACCCATCTGAACCAGTGGAACACCTATGCGTTGACGGCACTCCGTTGTTCAGCGGGGAGTATGGAACATCGGATGGGCATGGATTGGCAACGCTGCATTTCGAACCGCTCAGCTAAATAGCGCATACCTCGGAATTTACCCAAAGGGAGACCAAAAGGAGTCGCTCTTTCTTCCGTGTTTGTTGGTCCATGGCGTTTCTATTTTTGTCAGAACCCCTATTTGGCAGCCAGAGCAAAGCCGAAGCTTGCCCGAAGCATGCCGAAGCGAATGGGTTCCCGGTCCCACTTGAATCGGGCCACGGGGCAATGGGTATGTGGGTCTGTCTTGCTGGGTTGGTACCTTCTTTTATTTGGTGGCTTTATAGGGAAACCAAGAGGAACACCCACCATTTTGAGGGGTTTGATTGGTAGAAGGAAGATACACCCATGTGTCAAACTAGAGGGATGGCTGTCTTCTAGAATCTGCCTGTCCATTTCAACCCCTCCAAAGCGTACCGAGCCTCAACAAACCACACCCAAAGTTAAAGTGAACAACACACCCAAAATACACACCCTCACCGCAAAAGGACCCAACAAAACATGTCAGAGTCTGGCCTCGTATTTTTCTCCTCCCACCAGCAATGATGCAGTTTCCTTAGGTCTCCAATCAATCGTCTCTTTGGCGCCTTGGATATTTTTGGTTGGGCGCTTCCGCCGGTTGATCCTCTCTCAACCCCCGGTGGAAATTTATTTCTGCGAAGGGCCCGCAAGATGGAAGTGGTCAAAGCTCCAGCCACTTTTTCTTGGCTCCCAGCCAGCCGGTCTCTTAGCTTGTTTGCTTTTCAGTTGGTTTGGTCGCTTTTCCATTTCGCCCACAAGTTAGAGACAGATCCGCAGTGAGACTTTAGCAGTGGATCTGCGGACAGCCCAGTTTTTCGTGGCGGGTGAAACGGGTCTTCGATCTTTAGACCATCCGCACCGAATCCTCGAAGGAGGCGGGTGGCCCCTGGAATTCCATTTTTCTTTGTGGGAAGACTCGAGAAATGGAATTGGGGGACCACCCCCCTTCCCCTTATGGTAAGGGGGATAGTTGTCCCACCCAAAGTTCAAGAACTTTTTGCACAGGGAGCACTGGCCACCGCAGAGAGTTGCGAGTGTTCAACCGAACTTGGGTCGCCAACTGTTGCTCGGCGGTGGCCGAATTGCCAGGTGCTGTTCGTTGCTGCTGGCGTGGATGCGGAGACTGGGGTGCGGCGCTGAAAAAGCGTCGCTCGCAACTGCGCGAGCGGAGCAACATACTGTGGATGGACGAAATCCTACACCACCCAAGAAGCCCTAGAATGATGATTCCCCTGCAAATACCAACCAAAATGGTTTCCCATGGTTTCAAAGTGGTGCGAAGTGGATTTCGTCCATCCACAGTATGTCTTAATACCCAGACGCCCGGATTCCCTGCCCGTGGTTTCCTCTGCATTTTGTTTCAACGGCTGACTGCTCTGGAATCCCAGAAATCGGCTCGATCAAGGTGGTTTAAGGCAGCTTTCACAGAGGGTTCCGGAGGATCTCTTTTGGGTTCCGGAAGCGTTGGGGATACCACCTGGGCTTCTTTATCTGTCTATTTATTTCTTCATTTGTTTATTTATTGATGTATCCCTTTCTCCAGAGATGGGGGGACCTTTCCATTTTTTCTCACCTAGGATCAACTTGGGCCCCTCCAGCACATTATTTCCCTTGACCCTTAAACAAACAACGAACAACAAAGGGGGCACACGGCCAAGAAATCTCCGACCCTTTGGGTGCCCTTGAGCATCAAAACCATACAGGGCGCCCTTTCCCCTTGCCCACCTTCTTGCCCATTTCCCCTTAAACACCCCATGCTTGAGGGTTTTTGTATTACACCCTGGGATTACACCCTTGGGAAATGACCCAGAATGGTTCACAATAACACGGTTTTATCCGGAAATGTGCCTAAATGGGGTCAATACCCAGTAGGTGTATTCCCAGGGTGTAATACAAACACCCTTAGACCATGCCCGAGCATAAGACCAAAACAAATCCCGCAGACCCATCTTAAACACCTGGGATATAAGCACAGCGCTTTTCAAATCAGAGAGTGATGGGGTACCTTCTCCATTCTTTCCAGGGATCCTTCTTTCTAGAAAGCCTCCCGAAACCCAGGGAAAACGGCTGTTTTTTGAAAAGAACGATGGTTGAACATAATGGAAAAGGAATCAACCCCTGGATGTGGTCTTTCTTTTTATGAGCAAAGTGTTTGTCAAATCATAGAACTGTAGCGATGTGATGGCCCATACGTAAAGGGACAGGGACCAGTTGGACCAGAGGAGCCATCGAATGAGGGGAGCGCCCAGCGACTTTTTGATTTTGATACTTGGAACCACCTAAGTGGTAGGTGGATATGAATCCCCGGCAAAATGCCGGAGGTGGCCCAGCCGAAAAATGGCCATGAATCTCCAGATGAAAGAAAGACTGTGGTGGACATGAATCTCCAAATGATGCTTCACCATTTTGGGTTCCCCCCAGACGCTCATGGACCCTCCTAAGGAGGGTCCGACCCCTCGACACAGCCCAGGGCCCTCAAAGAGCCACCCATTTTGAAGGCCCCGGCAGTCGTGAGCCTTTTGGCCCATTGAAACTCACAGCCAAATATCTAGGGGTTCATTCCAACCATTCTTTTCAACCATGGTTCTTTTCAACCATGGTTGTTTTTTTTTGGGGTTCTCCTGGTTTTCTGGAAAGACTTGGATCCCTGGAAAAGATTGGTTGATATTGGTTGGAAGTGTCCCCTAGAAAATAGAGATGCCCTGAAGCTCCGGCGATGTGAGGGTTTCTCCTTTCATCCACGGCTTTGCTTGTCCACCTGACGCTGTTCGGAGGTTTTCCCCTTCGAGTCTGCGATTGGCATCTCGAAGCCAATTGATTTGATCCGAAGAGTTGTGTCTTTTTTAGGGAACCCCTTTTTGGGCTGAAACACAGCGAAACCAAAGAGACACCGCCATATTTGAGGGGACGCAGCCACTTGGGATGTCTCAAACCTGCGCAACGTAGTTGGCTTCAGTTCGTGTTCCTTTAAAAATACGCCAAAAGGTGAAAGAACCCTACGGTGGATGCCAACTAAAGTAAATCTTGCCCAAGAAAACCAGGGAACTTCCTGCTTTTCTATCATTTTCCATGGTCATAAAGTTAAGTGTGCTTGCAAAGATGGGGGCATGCAAATCCTACTTTGCTACCTGTCTCGCAAGTCGCAAAGTTGTAACTCAGGTGAGCTACAACGACTTTATTTCCTACCTGTGGAGCGACCACCGTACTGGAGAGCCGCGTTCCCAGCAAAAAAAAGGAGCAGCAAACCGATTCCCAGGTGAGCGGCAAAACCGATTCCCATTGGCCATTGAGGTGGTTCTACTACCTGGTCGAACAATGTCTACTGGTATTAAGCCTACATAAAGCTTCAATACCATGCCATTTGCCATTGTTCCCCAACGGTTGGCAAGGAATGCATCCACATCCCATTTGAGCTACCATTTGAGCCAGAGGTAAGGACCTCTATCAAACGAGCTAGGCATCGCTTTCGGAGCCATGTTAGGATTCCGGAGCTTAGCCCCCACCGGTCCCGTAGTTTGAGGCTATCACCGGAAAGTGCTAGTCTGTGATCGAGCCGCAAAGGTCAAAAGAGATCCCTGTACTTGGGTTTAACGGGGTTGGTTCTCCACCTGCTAAGGATCCTTAGCAAAAAAAAAAAGACCAAAGGAGTTCTGAGAACACGTGTAAAGGAACCGATGGAGTTAAATGGGTTGCGGACGCGTAGACCCGTAGACCCTTTTTCCCGGTCCATTCTTCAGGGTTTCCGAGCCACTTTTCACTTTTGCAAGCTCCAAAACTTGCTGTTGCTCTGCAGGGAATGAGACATGGAAGGACCAATATAAACCATCCAACTGGTGGTTTCCTTTATTCGGGCATCTTTGGGTTCATTCCATTCTCATTCCCTACCTATCGCACCAGCAAGAAAAGTGGCATCCATCAGCTTGGGAAATCCCGTGATGTTCCTCGTGAAAGCCCGGGCAAAAATTATGCTGCTCAGCTTGATTTTGATCTCAAAAGGTTGGGTTGCCTTGTATTTCCTGATCCGAGGGGCAAGTAAGTTCTTGATGCTTGATTTCGTGATGTCTTGCAGATACCCGAATTCGTCTGTTGTTTTTTAGCTGACCCCCCAAAACGGTGGTGCTCCTTTTGGTGTCCCTTTGACAGAAACACCAAGCAAAAAGGTACCCGGACCCTCAACATTCCCTTGAGAATGGGTCTTTGCCCGTGACCAAGCTCGGCCCGAGGCACCTTTGGGTCACGCCAGCGTGAGTTGAGCCGAAGCGCACGTTTTTGCTTTTGGGTGGCTCGTCTTCTTTCGGAAAATCGGACCGAAAAAAAGGGTACCAACTCAACAAAGACACACACACACACATTTGCCATGTTTAATATTAAACAGAGAACCCACCCCAGAGATCTCATTTGGGCCTATCAACCCCAAAGCTTTCAGCTGTTGCAGGCCCTACATGTTTCCATGGATTGGCTTCAAGCATCTCCTTTGCGGGCCCCAGTTTGACAGCTTCTTTGGAGCTGCGTAGGAAAGATTCGGACTGGCCAAAAGCTTCCGGGAAGCGCTTCCGGGAAGCCGCCCTGACCGTTTCCAGTTCCCCTAGAGAAAGAAAAGAGGCTGGGAGGTGTTTTTCACCGGTAAAGAGAATGAAGATCGCCGGGGCAGCAAACAGAAGTGCCCAGAAATGGCGATCCCGGCATCCCCCCCGGGGCCCCGGTCCCATCAAGCACCGTCCCCACTCCCAAGGGCCGATTCCGTTGATTCCGGGCGAATAGCGGCATTGGTAACTCTTCGCCATGGTCGTTCTAGTTTGGAAGGGTTCCGTTGGTGATCAGGTTACTCTTAAGTGGCTTGGAGAAGTTGTTTACTATTCAGGGTTTTCTCGGGTATTTTGGGAAGAAGAACAGGAAATGGAAGCACTGGCCTAGGTCTGCTGCCATCCAAAAGAGGCCAATTGCCCTCCCGGAAAGAAGTACAGGTGTATTGGCAACAGCAAACAAACAATCGGAGCTTGGCTGACATTTGGTTGCATCTTTACACTGTAATTGTTTCACAAGTTAGAATTTCCCCCACCATACAGCACAGAGTCAAGCTTTTCAAGCTTCCATCCGCGCTTTCATTGCTTTTCCCGGATACTCCCAGTGTTCTACGGAGACGCCTTTTTGCCCCATGATGCCGGCTTCCTGGTGGTGAAACAGCTCGCATGTACTAGTCACAAAATGACATAAGGGTTTAATTGTTTTTGCTGAAATATATGGAATTGGTTTACAAATTGGTTTTATGCCCCATTTACCAGGGAATCTCATCTATGTTGCCAGGAGGTCGCCTATGTCTAGTCAGCTTCCTGTACATCCCCAGCTTTTTTTTTGGTTGGCGGTTGGCGCAACGCAATCTCGTTTTTTCTTGCCAGGATGAGTCGATGAAGGCCGCGCGAGCCAAAGCGTTGGCCTCAGAACTTGAGAACATGAGGATTGCTCTAAGCTGACAGATGGGCGTTTGGGGGGTTGGGTGATTCATGGAATTTTCTTGGGGGAGGGGAGGGGCATGGCAGGACACCGCTTTTCGGGTTGGGGGGAGGGGTACATGGACACCGCTTTTCTGGTTGGGGGCAGGGGTACATGGGATTGTTTTGAAGGGAAAATCACCAGGAAGGGATCCTAAGCACCAATTTGGGGGGCCTACTTAAAAAGGCCCAGGTGGTATCCCCAGCCGCGGAATTTCATGCAACCGAATCTCCGGGAGGTGCCCGAAACCACCCGAAGGAGCCGATTTCTGGGCACGTTGACCGGCTCAGGTGCACCCATGGCCGGCCGAACGGGTGGATCGCTACTGGAATGAGGCCACCGAAAAGCGTTCGAGTGATGTGAGCAGATGTGGGTGAGTCATTTCTTTTGAGGGTACCCTTGTTGGGATGGTTTTACGGGTACCCCCTAAAAGAGGGTATGGCTGAGCCCGAAATGAGGCCTTAAGGGGTTAATAAGGCCCCTTAGGGCCAAAGAGGGGTCCATGACACAAGCTTAATCGTTTATTTCAGGTGGGGTTAATAAGGGATAGCCCCCTCCCCATAGCCCCGGGATTGAAGCTGGGGTTGATTGTTCCGGAGTTCCCAAAAGCCCATGAGTTGCTGAGTTGGGCAGCTGTTGGAGCCGAAGATCAAATACCCTAGAGCGGCATGAACAAGTGTGGGACAGCCAGTCCTCATTTGTTTGTCCAAAATGCTCTTGAATGATTGGCATGTTTTTTGTTTTATTCCCCAGATAGCTGAAAGCTATAGGTGTTCTAACTTCTAATAAAGAAGGGAAAGTTATTTGCGATATTGAGGGCTGGGTGCTAGGGGGCATGCAGTTTGGAGTGCTGGTGGGGGTGCTGTTTTGCGAGCTTGGCGGCCGGGTGCTAGGGGATGCAATTTGGGGTGCTAGTGGGGGTGCTGTTTTGCGAGCTTGACGGCCGGGTGCTAGGGGGCATGCAGTTTGGGTGTTGGTAGAGGTGCTGTTTTGCGAGACTGACGGCCGGGTGCTAGGGGGCATGCAGTTTGGAGGTTGGTAGAGGTGCTGTTTTGCAAGACTAACGGCAGAGCGCTAGGGGGCATGTAGTTCTGGTTTGGGGTGCTGGTGGGGGCGCTGTTTTGCGAGCTTGGCGGCCGGGTGCTAGGGGATGCAATTTGGGGTGCTAGTGGGCGTGCTGTTTGGCGAGATTGGCGGCCGTAGGGGGCATGCAGTTTGCTGCTCTGGGGCGCTGTTTGGTTGGTGCAGGCGCATTAGATTGATGGCCACATGCAGTTTGGGGTGCTGATGCAGGTTCTGTTTTGGGGTACTGTGCAGCGCTGTTGCCAAGATTGCCGGCGGGTGCTAGGGACGCAGTTTGCGGTCGTGGTGTAAGTGCTGTTTTTGGTTGCTGTTTTTGGTTGCTGTTTGAGGTGCTGCTGACCGTGCGGGCGCTTGTCTCCCAGATACCTGAAACCCGTAGGGGTTTAACTTCTTTGACGAAGGGGAATTGTTTTGCAAGATTGACGTGTGGGAGCTGGGGGGCATGCGCTTGGGGTACTGGCGCAGGTGCGGTTTTGGGGTGTTCGAGCACCCGGCGGCAGGGCGCTTGGGGACATGTCCGGCGCTGGCGTGGGTGCTGCGTGGGGCGCTGTTGGGGCTGCTGTCTTGCGGTGTTGGTGACGGTGCGGGCGCATATGGACGGCAGAGTGCAGGGCGGGTGCTGTTTGGGGTATCGTGGTTGTGGCATCATCTTGATGCTGTCCGCATTGAATGGTTTTGGAAGCTTTGCTTTGTCGCTATGTTCGCCGGCTGTCGAGTGGCGCTCGCTTGAAACGGCGCTCGTGTGGCCTTGCTTTTCTGGATGGGGCTCCGGTGCATCATAGGTGTCCTGTTTTGGTAGTTTGGTCAAAATAGATGGCACTGGTTTGGGTTGGTTTCGTTCCATTTGCCAAGCTGGCCATTTGTTTTTTGCAAAAGGACGCCTACTGTGGATGGACGAAATCCTGCACCACTTTGAAACCATGGGAAACCATTGTTTGTTGGTTTTTACAGGGGCATCATCATTCTAGGGTTTCTTGGGTGGTGCAGGATTTCGTCCGTCCACAGCATGCCTTGAACATGAACCAAGCCAAACAACATCATCTTTTGTCCCATTGCCGTTGGGCAAGCAGGGCTTTCTGAGCAGCTGTGCAAACAACAATCCTACGGCTCTTAGCTCCGGATTCATCCAGGACCATGCCACTTAAAGGGGCAGGGTACTTAGCCAGCGGTTACTAACCATGGTTATAACCCGCGTAGGAGACTTATCATCATGGTAACTGGGTTATGACCATGGGTACTAACCACTTACGAAGAATGCCCCTTGAAGTAGTCAGGGCAGGTTTCCAAGGAAGTGATCTATTGTAGGGGATGTAGGGGGTTCTTCTGACTAGGGTTCTCCGGACTAATCCGAAGTCAACATTACCCAGGCAAGAAGCACATCTTGCTCGTTTTGGCAGAACCCGCCCTTCTTTGGAGAAGTTGGAATCCCTGGAGGGCTCTGAGTCGTGACCATGGGAGTCCTTTGTGGTTGGTGATGTCGATTCCTGGTTGACCTGGTTGTTTCATCTAGTAGGGCCATCTTTTCGAAAAAGGCTCCAATGGTCATGACTTCAGCTTCTCATCTTCACCCGAAGTGTCTCGCTTGCCCAGGATTTCTCCAAAGCAAACTTCTGTTACATGGGTGGCTCCTCTTTGTTTAGGCTGTCCTTTTGGTCCCCCCCCAAAAAAAGATAGCCAAAAAGAAACCAAAGCAACACAAACGGGGCCGTGAACCCACAGGTCGGTGTTCCGGGTTCGCGCTTTGCTTCCAGATCACTGTTCCCTTCTTGCATCGCCTCCCTACAATGGCAATGGAATTCTTGCCTCCCAATTCCATGCCAAGCACAAAGGAAACAAATGTCTATTTTGACAAACCCCTGCCAACTGCGAGGGGTTTGGCAGGTGGAGCATCGATTGCAGTCGCAGCAATACATCGACCATGCGGGCGCCTAAAATTGGCATCATGCCACGGGACAAGATGGCTTGGCTTGAGCAATGCTCGTGCAAATAGGCCCGTGTCATGTTGTGCCATTTTTCAGCCTGGCAGCTGTTTTCGAGAAACACCCTAGAATATGGGTGTGTCTCAAAATGGGTGTGGGTCAATAGGTATCCAAAAGAGGTTGCCCTAAATGGAAGCAATGACCCAAACCTGCAGTCCCCTAGTGGTTCTTAGATTACAACTCGGATGGGTTTCAAGAAAACTCAAAAGGAGGCCGACCAAGATGGGGTCCAACCAATTTCGGCACTGGAGCGGACCAAATGATGACCGAAGAATGGGGATCCCGCACATTTTGGGTGTTGGAGCTAGGGTGTTGGAACTATTGTACAATAGCCACATTTGCCCACATCTTTCTGTGTAACAAGTGGGAGGAGCACTTGTTGGGAGCCAAGGCCTGTTGAGAGAAATGCTCCTGATTCCACTGGACATCAACTGCATCTTTTTCTGTGTGTGTTCTTGTGTTTTTGGAAGCTACTTTTTCCAGGTTTGTTGAAATCAAAACCAGAAGGCACACGAAATGTCATTGTCATTTTTTTCCGGGGTTCATATCACTATCCTTCAACAGATACCCAGAAAACGCATGTGTCTTGGGCTGTTACAAGGATCCCAGGTTTTGATGTTGGAGTCCGCACAAGTCTCTTCGAGGCTTGCGAAAAAAGGCCGATGCCATCGCATTCGCCTTTTGGCGAATGCGGTTTTGATCCATGGGCGTGAAGCACAATCACTCACCCCCCCCCCCCCCAAATTGGTGGAATTGCTTTTAAGGTTCCTCCATACCGCAACGAAAAGGGATACCCTCAAAATGAAGCACCCAGATGAACATGTCCCAAGTACCTGGGGCGAACTAATTGTATTAGGCGGTGACACGTCAAGCCGGCGGATGGTTCTATTCGCGATCTGAATGCGATTCTTTGATCAACGCAATTGTTTCGTCGCGATGAATCTGAACTGTAGTTCGGGGGAAAACACACACACACACAGCCCAAAGACCAAGCAAATTGACATTCCGACCCACGACAAATCAAAAGAGATAGGTGCCTTTCGGGCTAGTCCCCATTGTTGGGCAGGTAGGTGACTACCAGTATGATTGATGAACTAGGAAGCACATGGAGGGACCACCCCAAGTACACGGCAAGACCAGGGGACGCCGCCCAATTTTTGCCATGCCCCGCGAACTTGTCCGCCTTCAAGCATGGAAGCGGACAAAACGGCCTTCCCAAGGTGACGTCCATCCGGCCATCCACGTCCATGATTGTCGCACAGAATCACAGGGAACGTGAGGTAAGTGAGATCTTGACAAGATTAAGTAACTCATCTTGAGAGAAACATTGGGGCCCCCACCCCTCAACTCAACCGGGAAAGGTTCCAAGAACCATTCAATCAGGAGCCCTTCTCAGAAGGTTCTTAACAAAAAATGCTGGGGGGTTGGGTAGGGCCTACCCAACACAAAACCCGTATTTTTGAGGGTCATGTCGACCCTCTACCAAAAAAGGAGGGTATTTACCCCGGAAAACCAGGTTTTTGTTTGAATCATCCTCTAAGAATTCCCTCAAATACCCTAAATCATGATCTCTGACATTGATGTTTTTTCAAACACCGGACCTTTGGCGTGCATAGAGGGTGTGCGTCCGAAGGAAAAGGACCGAGAAAACAAGAACCTGGGGCCGGGCGGTGTTTGTCCCCATGACTCGCTCGCAGCGCCCCCAGGTGAAGTCCACCATCTTTGTGAGGGCCGACAAGGCACGGGCCGCGGGCAGCACGCCGCGGCTGCCGGGTGGCACGTGGGGGTGCCATTCCTTTCGAAGGTGGAGCTTCCAGTAGGGAGCCCATACTGTGGATGGTTGCGAAGTCCATTTCGCACCACCGAAGAAACCCTGGAATGATTCGATTCCCCAACGTAAATACCAACAAACCATGGTTTCAACCATGGTTTCCATGAGCGCGTCTTCTTTGAGGGAACCGGTGCCGCTAAATTGATACAACCCGCAGTTTGGCCCTTTGATTTTTGTTGTTTTGGAAGATTTGGCCTGGTGGATTTTGAATCGGAGGTTTGATTGGCAAAAGCCAAGTCCGGAATCTCCTCCAAGTTTATCTTGTATTTGAGGGTAGACAACGTACTGTGGATGGACGAAGTCCTGCACCACCCAAGAAACCCTAGAATGATGATGGCCTGTAAATACCAACAAGCAATGGTTTCCCATGGTTTCAAAGTGGTGCAGGATTTCGTCCATCCACAGTATGAAAGAAAAAATGAGCATCGTATTTTCAGTGTTCTAGATGTGGGCCAGAAATAGATCGCATCTGGAGTGAAGTAAATCTCTCAGAATCAGCCTTTCAGTGTTTCGTCGGCCTTTTCTGCCTCTCAAGAAACAAACTTTGGAGGTATGTCAAGATATAATAGGGACCCCCAGCAAATTGGACACACTGGTCCCAATTTAGGCCTCGAATCAAGCCAACCATTTCTCCCAGGGTCACTTCTATCGGCGTTTTGCAGCTTGATGCTTTCTAAAACGTCCAAAGAAAGGGAGAGGAGCCATGTTCAAAACTTGGTGGTTGGGTCTTTGTTTCTGGGCACACAAAATTCGGGCCTATGTGGCTGTGGGTCAAAAACAGGTATTTGAACCGGGCAACCTGGTTCTTGTTAAATGGGGAGCCACCACTGGAGTCCACACCTTCCAACCACTGGGCTCGAAATGAACCAACTAGGATGCTGAAGGGGCCACAAAAGCGTAGCCTTAAACGAAGACCTCTTCACTGGTGTCAAGTTTTTAGGTTGTGTTGTTGTTTTCTTGCGTTCTTTTTAATTGGCTGCCATACTGGATGGACGAAATCCTGCATCACTTGGAAACCATGGTTGAAACCATTGTTTGTTGGTATTTACAGGGGAATCATCATTCTAGGGTTTCTCGGGAGCAGGATTTCGTCCATCCACAGTCGGATTGGACCCCGCCACTGGAGTCCAGGATCACGACGGCACGGTGAGCTTTGAAGAGGCGAAGACGCTCATCAGCCAGTCCCTGCAGTGCTCGGGGCCTCGGTCGATTCAGCGATCGACGGAGTCCGCGGATTCCACGGGGGCGGTGGGCTCGGCGCCGGCGTGGGTGGCGTGTCTTTGGGCGAAGCGTACCCTGAATGGTGTGGGGAAGCCAGTGATGCCGTGGCAACCCAAAGAAACCAGCCTGTCCAAGTCCCCCAGTAGTGCCCTTTTACCCTTGTTTCGGGGGAGGGTTCCCCTACTAAAACAGACTACAGAAAAAGTTGGTACCCTTATTCTATCCTCCCTACTGGAGGACCTAGCTGTAAACAGCCAAAAGGAAAGTTGCAGGTTACTACCTAGAGTCTCCATGACCCTTTAAAAATGGGGTCATTACCCTAAATAATGGGGTCATGGACCTTTTTTTTTTCAAGGGTCATGGAGACTCCAGGTCTGGGGTTTCATTCAGGAATCCAAAGTAACCGAAAGCCATCCTCGGTCCAAGTCTCGCCGCCCGCTCTCAGCTTCCATGGAATCGCCTGGGGAGGGTTCATACAACACCCCAAGCTTTGCTTCGGTGCGAAAGTTTGCACAGCATTTTGGTGGGCCCTCCCATATGTTCGATCTACCGGAGCTTTGGGGCAGACGGATTCCCGGCATCTTATTTCTAGGAAACGGTTTCGATGCGGCGAACCTGTGGATCTACCCCTGTAGCGTATGAAAAGAGCGCTGAAAGACCACTAAAAAGAAAGAGCAACAACAAGGAGAAGAACAGGGGGGTTGTCGACAAAAGGCGCCTCCGAGCTCTTTTTTCCCGATTCTTCGTATCAAAGGCTTGGGAAGGAAGTGGGTGGATACAAGCATCCTCCGAGGGGCAGTCAAGATTCTGGTGTTGGGAGTTGGCGCCTAAGGCCGTTTGCCGGTCTGCGCTGTTTGCGCTTCCAGCAATTTCCTGCGGACCGGCAATGCGTACCTTGATATGTGTTTCGCTTCGAGGGTTCGAACTAGTTTGGTCCACATGCAGTAGCCATGCTTCAACGGTCAAGCTGTGCTGCCCTGTTGATGGGGGACATTGATTCATTCTATGCAGACCAGTCATCCTCCGATGAATCCCAAGCACCCAGAAAGCTGGGCCAGCATCTTGCTCGCAATCATCGCGGCAGTACTTACCTTACCCTCGTAGTCGTCAATGTCAACACTGGGGACTCATGCTTGGTTTTGTGCTTGTTTCCTTTGAAACCCCCAAACACGTCTGTGGTTTCTTTCTGATTTTCCATGCGAAGCTGGTGCTCGTTTCCTGTGAACCGCAAAGAAAACGGTTTCCAGGTGATTTTCCATGAGCTTGTGACAAGCTTTCAGTCAGGCGCCGCCGACCTTACGAGAGCGCCGCGGCCCACGCAGGAAGAAGTCCGTTGGGGGCCAAGGGAGACGGAGAGATGGTCCCTCACTTCCTGCGTTGAAGGGCTTTACCCTGCGTTGCCATGGCACCTAGGTACCTGACAAGGAATTGATCCAAGACTCCAAGAGGAAATTGATCTTCCAGGTCTCCCACAGGTGACATGTTGGGAGGAAGGGTATACTTTTTGGGTTTGGACCACTTTGGGGGTAAGCAGCATCTTCGGAGTTACTTTGGCCAGTAGATCGGAAGTGAGGGTCTGGGCTGTCAAGACTTTCCTATATGGATACCTTTTGCTCGTTGGGCTTGGAGCAAATGTGTGACCCCTTTCGAGATTTCCCAAGTTTGAAAACTCACTAGAATTTATTGGCCACAAAAGTGATCCTTACAACCACCCTGTGGATGGGCACAATCCATTTCCCACCAATTTGCCAGGTGGTTTATATCGGTTATTTCCCACCAGTTTGCCAGATGGTTTACATTGGTTTATGTTTGAAACCCTCTGGTCACGTACATCCACAGGGGGAAACTCCGAGCGAACTTGGGGGCTTCGGCGTCCGAAACCGACCTCTCCGAGCCTCTCCTGGGCCCTGGGCCTTTTTAGAGAGAAAGCCGGTGGTTTGACTGGTTGACCGGCCCAACACGAGCAAGGGGCCGACAAAAACGGGGTCCTGTTCTGCGCCAAGATCCAAAAAACTTGAGCTCAAAAAAAAAAGATGTTGAATCGGGGCCCGACAAGCAGGGCCCCGAGTCCTCTGACGACAGCACCAGTGCGTTGGGTGCTGAGATTGTATCTCATACCGCATTTTGAAGGAAAGCAGCACAACGCCGGTATTGGAGCCTGCAGCATGCCCTGTTAATCATAAGTTCATGTGAATTTCCTTCTCCCTCGCAGCTTCTCGGGTGTCCCTCCCCTTTGGGCAGAGGCTTTCTCGCGCGGATGAGCCGCGACGCCTTCTCGTCGGCACTCAGGTCGGGCGTTTGATGCCCACCTGCAAGGTCGGCTTGGGATGGAGAGACCAGGAAAGAATATACATGTTTGTCCGGTAGTGATTGACGGGACGGGAATCTATCAAATATACATGTTTTTTTTGCTGTTGTTTCCCCAAACAGTGTGTCTACACTAAGGGGTTCTTACGGTAAGAGAAAAGGCCTTGGTGCCAGATTGAGGTGCCCGCTCTGTCCGCGAGCGTTTTGCGTGGTATTTGCCGCAGATTCGTGCTCTTGCTTGAGGTATTTACCGCAGATTCTTGCTCTTGCTTGATTTTCGACTGCGCAGGGTCGCACAAACTCGATTTTTGTTTTGCTTTTTTGGCGGCTCCGGGGACCGTGGGGGTTTTGTCTCGTGGTCCGGCGGCACGGGTTTCCGGCGAAAGGTCCCGGGCTCGATTCCCGCCCTGTCCGCGCGAGCTTGTTTCCGTTTCTTTGGGCATGCTTGGATGGTGCTTCTGTGCTGCGACGGCGTCTCGATGGTACTCTGAACAACAACACCCAAAAACAGCAACAGCAACAGCAAGAGCGCCACAATCGAGATCAAAGGAAGAAGCTACCTAGTTAGCTAACCCACTAACTCAGGCACCCTGGTGAAACAAACACACAGATCTTGCCTTTTGTAGTGATGCTTACACACACACACACGCACACACACACACAGACACACACACACACACACACACACACACACACACACACACACACACACACACACACACACACACACACACACACACACACACACACACACACACACACACACACACACACACACACACACACACACACACACACACACACACACACACACACACACACACACACACACACACACACACACACACACACACACACACACACACACACACACACACACACACACACACACACACACACACACACACACACACACACACACACACACACACACACCACACACCACACACCACACACCACACACCACACACCACACACCACACACCACACACCACACACCACACCCACACCCACACCCACACCCACACCCACACCCACACCCACACCCACACCCACACCCACACCCACACCCACACCCACACCCACACCCACAACGCACACGCACACGCACACGCACACGCACACGCACACGCACACGCACACGCACACGCACACGCACACGCACACGCACACGCACACGCACACGCACACGCACACGCACACGCACACGCACACGCACACGCACACACACGCACAAACACACGCACAAACACACGCACACACGACCATGGCGCTGGCTTCGACACGTGTCTGCTGCATTCTCTTGCGCGTGTCTGTTCCAGGCCGTGTCCTTGTCTTTGTGAATGTGCGCGCAAATACCGCAAAATGATGTTGCAGCTTCCTGACAGCAACCGCCGTTTTGCGGCGCAGCCCGCACAATACTCTGCAGCGTGTGACCGCCGCCTATCACTGTTTGGGGTCTCGTGCCGGGGTATTTTTTTTAAACATGGGTATGGGTCAAAACTTAAAAAAGGAAAACTAAGAAACAAAGAAAAAATCAACTCGGATATGGACCGCAGGGTTTAGTCCTTGGTTTCATTTACCAGGTTCCATGTTGGGTATCTATTTTTGACCCACAGCCACATATTTGTCCGGTAGTGAGGAAAATATATACATATGTCCAGTAGTGATAGATTCCCGTTATTACCGAAAGGGGAAAACCAAACATATTCTATCACATTCTTAAGCAAATGGAAGGAGAAGCGGATGTGTGTTTCTGTTCTTTTCTTTCTTTCTTTATTTTTTTCGTTGAGGCTCGGTAGCCATTGCTGAGTGGTTCTCAAAGGGAAGTCACATAGAGTAGAAACCACTTATTTAGGGGTCCCTTAAAGACGACTCAACTATTGTCACAGGCACCAAGATGACACTGGCAACTTGGGCCGGAAGTCCAAAGTTTCTCCGAAAGGCCACAGGCCCCTTGTCGGGCGGCTTGTGTTCTGGGTTTCCCAAAAGGAGACATCACCCATTTTGAGGGGTCCGATTGTTATTTGGAGGGCTCCAGCCTTGCAAAAAGAAAAATCACTCGCCGCGCTCTTGGGGCTGCGTCAGGCGTTTGGGCGAGCTTTTGTGGGGCCCGGGTGGTTGAAGATGGGTGGTTGAAGGGGTGGAGGTGCTTGTTTCCACGATGGGTTGCTAACGAGCAGCCGCGAGAGAGGACGGCTTCCTTGGCTCTTGCCACTTCGCCATGTTGGATCCTTTTTCGGGCCAAAATCGAGTTGGGATGCGGGGGTGCTCAGGGCAAGGACAACGCCTGAGCGAGGATGAGTCGACTGCTCAGTCTCCGATCTGCCTTGTCGAACCAAAGATCCATAGATCAACTTTGGGTCAAGTCTTGATTGCAATTTGGTTGGATCTTGAACCTTTTCACGTTTTGTTTTTTCCCACGAACAAGTCCAGCTTTTTTCACAGGCAGCGTAGATAAGGGTGCGTTGAGGTTTCGGGGTTTGAACACCTAGTCGAGTGTTACTTGGAACTATGTGGGAAGGTAGCATCTAACCAACAAACAAAGCCATCAAGAGTTGAGGGAAGCTGATCCTGCGAGCGATTTCTCAACTGAATCCGGTGTCGAAAACGTCAACCAACCCGTTTCCGTCATAGGCCTGTTGATTGACGAAGCCCACTTGAGCACCACTTGATAGGAGGGCTTGTTCCATTGGTCATAGTGTCATTTAAGGTTTCATTCATCCCACATGGCCTGCTTGGGTGTCCAGCCAAGTTGGTAAGTGGTTGGAAACCTATAGGTTACAATTAAAATTCTTATAAGCTCCCCGCTCAGTGGGGTTAACCTTGTTAGGGGATGAGAAACCCCCATTGGCTAAAGCCACGAACTTCGCACATCCAAGAGCTGAAAATCTGATCTGCGCTTCGACGTCCGAAAGGTCTTTATCGGCTACCCCCGACTCCAAATACCCATTTCTTTTTAGGGCATCACGTCGACCTACTAGAAAAGGAGGTATGTACCTTGAAAAACCCTGGTATACCCTGGTTTTGCAAAAGAAAAGAAAGAAAACGACTAGAAAAAGGGGGGGGGGTTGGACACAACAGCTTCCGAGTTCTGATGTCCGGCTCCAAGCTTCACCCGGCCGGCCCACGGACCCGGCCCCAGGTTTGTAGACCTGGCCCGGCACCTGCAGGAGCGGACGCACTCGACTCGACTGGGGTTGCGACCTTTGGGCTAGCTGGGGGGTCTTAGTAGCTTGTAGTTGGTTGAGTGGTTGGGTTTCCCTTCAAACCTAGCTGGTGGTTGGAAGGGAGGACTCTGAGCGGGGAGTATGTCAATTGGCTTTTAAAGAGGGTGCGGATCAGGGAGCTAGGAGTTCTTGTTCGGAACATTGTAGCTAGGGGCGTGATTTTGATTGCCAGTTTTTTCAAAGTCAATAGGGTTTGATTTTAACCCACCACTTGGGGGGTGATTTGTCCATGGCAAAAATGGGGGCCAGGAGCTAAGCACATTTTGGCTGCCCGAGGCTAGGTCGGGAAACATCCAAACAGGCCATACTGTGGATGGACGAAATCCATTTCGCACCACCCAAAAAACCAAAAAACCAACAAACGTTATGGTTTCAACCATGGTTTCATTTCGTGGTGCGAAGCGGATTTCGTCCATCCACAGTACGGACAAGGTCCACCACGGGCTCCCCGTCGGCAAGCTCAGATCGCCAAGCGCAAGCCTTTCCGCGCCAGGTCATAGTGGCCCAGGCGATGCTGCCATTTAGCAAGGCGATGGGGCAAAGTGACGGAAAGGCCAAGCCCTGACAGCGGACCAAAGCGGCCCAAAACCGGGTCTCCTGCACAAGGGTTTATTATGCAGACCAAGTCTGGGTTAGCCCTATGTGCCCCTTGTTTGTAGTTGCCAAGAAAGGAGGTTCTGCAAGCAGCTTAAACCATGTCGTGTGCAAGGGCTTGAATTGCAAGAACGAGGCCCCAGCCCCTTCGCTGGCTGGAGTCAGGGAACCCAACATGACGAGATCCCTAGCCTCCAGCGAGTTGCTTCGATTTGTTTGAGGAGCTCGTTGAACAGAACTCCTTTGACACTCCTCGGTTCCCAGCCATCCGGTTCAAAACTGTGGCTTGTTCGTTGCTTTTAGTTGGTGGAGTGGTTGGGTTTGCCTTCAAACCTAGCTGGCGGTTGGAAGGGAGCCGGACTCGGACTCGGAGCCGTGGGGGTCCCAAGCTTGTTAAGAGGGAGCCGACAAGGGCGCTACCAGGAGGGTGGTCAAACACAACTACCAAGAAAACGTTTACTTTTTTCTTCCATGGACATTTATTGGGTCTGGACATTCTAAACTCGGAAGCTTGCGCTGCCGCTTGCAAACAGTCTGAGAGCTGCATATATGCGAGCCGTAATTGGTGTCCACTTGTGTTCCTTGCGGACTTGTGCGAACGAGCCAATTGCCAGGTGGTAACTGAGTAGGCCACCGATTCTAGTTTCACGCTGCGTAATCGCAGCCGCGCCTGCTCATGATGCGGATGTGAGATGTGTTCAGCTGAGTTGTTGCACTGCGTGCTCTGCTTGTTTGCGTCTTTGCTCCGCCTGTGCCTAGCTAGCTGCCGGAAATCAGGCTGGCTTCCGCATGTTTCCAGCAACAAATGTTGTGCAGGGAGACAACTCAAGCCACTCGTGCTTCCAATCCCTTCAAGACACCGCTTCATTTGCAGAAGGCAATCTGCACCCAGCGAGTTTCACCGCGTAGAGCTGGCCCCCAGTTCTGAATCACCTTTGCTGCAGCCAACTAGCAATGGCACTGCCATCGACGTTGAGCTGGAAGAAAAAGAACAGCGGACACGAGCCTGAGAGTGGGTTTTGGAGATGAACACTTGGAGGTTTCCAGAAGTAGATACGATGATTGGGGTGGGGTGGGTTGGGGTTTTGGGAGTGCGGGGAGGGGGTTGGGGGTTTGGGGGTTTGGGACGGAGTGGCATTTTTCCATGTTTTTTAGGAAGTGGCTGGCCATTTGGGTTTTTCACCCCGTAACAACAAGGTTAACCCCACTGAACGCGGGACTTCCAAATGGGTTATAACCAAAAAGTTGCCACCAATGTGCAAACTTGGCGAATCGAAGACTGAAGTCTGCTGTCAGGAAGTGGTCCAGTTTGAGAAGGAGGTGAACACGGTGGTGCCAATGAGTTACCCTTCCACTAAGTCACTGTATCTTGTTTAGGGGAACCCCTTTTTGGTTGATTTTCAAGGGAAAACAAAAGAGACCAACTATTGTTATTTTTTGGGGCGGGGTCGCCTAAACAGAGAAACGCCCACATTGCAACTGTGGGGTGGTACCTGGAAGATCAAGTCTCTTCAGGGCCGGGTACCATGGCACCGTGGCAGGGAGGGTAGTGAGTAGCACTGGTAGTCCATTGGTTTGGGAAGGACGAGGGGACAAGTTCTTCTGTGCCCCGGGAAACATGTAGCAAAGAACATGTTCTGGGCTCAAACGACGCATGGGATCATGTACGTCATTGCATTAATTCGACTGTTGCTGGGGGTTATCAAAGCCAGAAACTGGTTGGTGGTTTCCCATTGACTAGGTGAAATCCTGGGGCCGGGCTCAATAATGTGAGCGTTTGCTCTTGGTGCCACGGGCGCTTTATGGCGACCTCACCGATTCCATTTGCGCAAAGCCAGCGCAAGCCATGAAGGCCCTCCTCAAACCCATACACTCCAAAAAGGGTTCCCTCCTAGGTCCCCCAGTAGTGCCCTTTAAACCCTTTTTGGTGGAGGGTTCCCCTACTAAAATAGACTACAGAAAAAAGGGTACCCTTATTCTCACCTCTCTACTGGAGGACCTAGCCTCAAATGACACACCCAGTTTGGAATGACGGTAGCATTTGCCGATCTTCATCATCAAGCTCTGTTATTTTCAAGCGCCGGCCACGCTGCCACCAGAGTTTGAACCGTTTGGGCCAAAGTCTAACACACCGCAAAGCGTGACATATATAGGACAAATATGTACGAGCGGAACTCCAACCTTTCCAAAGGTCCAGCTATTTGTAGGTTCCGCTTGGTAATTTCCCTGGTCATGTACCCGGGATACCAACTGTGGATGGACAAAAATCTGCACAAGTTCGGATGGTTGAACTGGTGGACCAACCACCAATCCCAGCAGGAGCCACAGGGGTTTTACGGTTGTGATCTTGAATTCCGAAATATTCCGAATACCTTCAAACTGGCTGACATGGGACAGGGTTTCCTCCATTTCCCTTTTTGGAACCTCCAAAAGCGGCAGTTTCAAGGGGAGACCACCAGTAGATTGATCAACCTTTGACGGGGAAATCCAGTGTCCCCTGATGGCACCCAATACCACCAAAAGCAACCCCACAATCCACAGGATCTGTTTTGCTTCTTTTTTTCTGTGAGGCAACCAGCTTGTTTCAACTCGTCCCGGATGAAGCATGGGCGTGAACCGGTTGCTGACAGCCATTTGAAAAGGCCCCATATGCGCAGCACACACAGCATAGGAGCAGCTGAACCAGCTGAACCCCGGCTACCGCTAAAAGTGGCTGGCAACCAGCAATCGTGCGTTTGGTTTGTAGCGGCTGATTCCTTTTGGTTGCTATTGGGTTGGATCTTTAGACTTTAACTTTTGGGGAAATCAAGGCGTTTTCCACTAAACCCCCCAAAAGTTAAACTTTTTGCAGGGGGGGTCAACAGCAACCAAGGTTCCTTTTGGTTGCCTGCACAACCAGGTAAACGGAATTGGGTGTAGCAGCCCAGACCAAAAGCCCTCGAGCCGTAAAATCAGACGCAAAGTTTGACGGGCCATGGTCGAAGCGCCATGAGGCCCTCATAGGGGTTTGGCCGCTTGTTGAAACGCGCTGAACGCGCGCAAAATGGGCTTGGCCTCAAAATAGGGACCATCAAAACTTGTGGTTTTCCATTTGTCCCCCTTTAACAAGCACCCGAAAGAGGGTACCACCAAAAAAGCCGAGCCGCCTAAATGTGGTTTCGTTTTGAACCTAGCCCGAAAAGAGCCGTTGTTTACAGGAGTTTCTTGCAGTGAACTTGGGGTTCTCAAAATCAGTTTTTAAAATGTGTGTTGTTGTTTTTTTGGGGAGGGGTGTGACACCCTTTGGGTGTGTCTTTCTTTGAGGGTACCTCATGCTTCAGGAAACTACACATTGGGCCCTGATTCAACACTTATCCCATTTTGCGGTGTTAGGGTGCTCTCCGGTCTTTGCCGTGGAGGGAGATGGTCCCAAAGACATTTTTTCTTCCATTTGCTTAGCAATATGTTTTATGTTGCTCTCTTGTTGTTATCAAGCCTGGACTATTATATGTCCTTTCCAGAGGACTTAGGCAAATGGATCCTGCGTCTTCCAGGAACGCCCTTGCCAGGTTCCATGTTGATGGGGGGTACCAGAGCCATGTATGCCATGGGCAAGAACCGGGGTTCCTTGCCGGGGTTAACGTTGGGATGATTCACCTGGTAAGGATCCTTAGCCATTACTCACTTGTTCAGTGGCACCATTTTTTTCCTCTGTTGTTTTGGTGGCTTTTTCCCACTAAAAATTATCTTCCCAAAAAAGCGCTCCCTATTTTTTCAGGGTCACTGAACAACTGTGATTACAAAAGCCATGGCCCAATGGGCCAAACCAACGGGAGCTTTGATGGCCCATATGTCCATTGCGAAGGAGCGAGATCTCTAAATTTCAAGCACACGCCTTGAACTCGCGTGCCCGATTTCCCTCTAGGCATGTGGCAAGACCCTGAAAGGAATCCAAGCATGCGTGCTTCAAACACACAAAGGGTCAGTCTTTTGGTTTCTGGTTTGGGGGCAGAAAGGGGACCCAGATGATCCAGATGTTTCGACCAGAGTTCAGGTTGCATTTCCAATGTGCACCAAATTGGCAACGAGAGGCTCGTCTGGAGCGGGCCCACGAGTCTCTAGAAGTCCTCATGCATTTTGTGTTGACATCACAAGGAGGCCTCAAGTGGTTTGGCCCATAACGTGGGAGCGTAACATGAGTGGCACAAGATCAGCTTCCCACCAGTAAGACGTCTTCTGAACCAAATCTGGTTTCATATTCATCCCCCCGGGTGTCCTACTGTGGATGGACCACCACCCAAGAAACCCTAGAATGATGATCCCCCTGTCAATACCAACAAACAATGGTTTCCCATGTTATCAAAGTGGTGCGAAATGGATTTCGTCCATCCAACGCAAAGGCTCCGTTTGGTTCTCTTTGAACGGAAGGCTCCACGTCTCTGCTCGAGGCGCGTGCTTCGCTGCTTCTCCCTCGCGGTGCCACGAAGGTGGGGGCGGAGGAGCGAGCGGGAAGTGCCTCCAAAGCATCGGACGGGTTTTCTGGGCTCAAAATTAAATAGGGGGGGCAAACCGCGGGTTTTGGTCCATGTGTCCACTTACCAGGGTTCCATCTTGGAATTCCGGTTTTTTGAGCCACAGCCAAATGTACCATTTGTTTGTGGCGGCTTGAAAGGAAAACCAAGAGGAAAACAAAACGGATTTCCCCAAAAAGGATAATTTTGGTGCCGGTTTTTTGAGCCACAGCCAAATGTACCATGTTTTTGTGGCGGCTTGAAAGGAAAACCAAGAGGAAAACCAGGAATTCCCCCAAAAAAGGTTAGGACACCCTCATGGTGTCCTAAGATTGAGTTGTTAGATCTATATATTTTGGTGGTTTGGATTGGTGGTTTGAAAGGGGTGGAGGGTGATTGGGAAACCACAAATCCAAACCACCAACTAGGGGAAGCTGAGTAATTAAAACCAGACTGTGGATGGTTGCGAAACCAATGTTGGACTCGTTCAGAACAAAACATAATGATTGGACTTCCCTGAAATACCAACACACGTTATGGTTAGTGTCAGCTAGAGTGTCAAAGTTGGAAATTGATTGCGTCCATCCACAAGATGAATACTCAGTTCCTAGCTGGTGGCTGGAAGGGAGCCGGACGAAGGGAGCTGTGGCCCGGTATCCGATGTTTTGCTTTCAAAGAGGGAGCCGGAGCTACCGCTCGGAGTTCACCTTCCGGCTTTTTTTTTCTCACGTGGGACGGGCAATACGGGCATCTTCTCGTGAGAGAAATCGGTTTCGAGGGCTTCAAAGAGAAACCCAGGGCTCGCTCCCCTCAAACTAGCTTGGTCTACCAACCATCTGGACCCCCAAAATTGCCAGTACTGAAACATCTGCGATTGCCCCCAACAATTAAAGAGGTGAATTCCATAGCTTTCTGGGTAGCTTGAGGGTTCAATGGCAGCACTTGGTTTGCGGGCCGGGATCCGCTTTCCAGTGTGAATCATCAGGTTTGGAGCCCGGTGGCTTGGGTTTTTTGAATTTGAACGGGTCCCTGGCTCTTGTTGAGAAACCACCAACCCTAACCACCAAACCACCAAACAAAGGGGCTAACACCGAAGCGCCATTGACTGACTGACGGTTTGACTTGTTTTTCTTTTTTTTTGTGTGTGTGTGTGTGTTTGTTTTCTGTGTGGTTTAGGTTGTTTGTGGTGTTGCTTGCTTGTCTGTTTGGTTGTTTAAGGGTTGTTTTTGCTTGTTTCTTTGGTTGTCTGGGCTGTTCGCATAGCTGTTGGTCTGCTGTTTTTTTTTTGGGCTATCCCCGGACCCTTTCTGGCGGTGTTGGACTTAGGGATCGGATCAGCGGTTCCAGTGCCCTCGTTGCCGCTTTGGGATGGATCCACCTGTGGCTCAAAATTAAACGATCGGAGGGGTTAATTCCGCGGGTTTTGGTCCATCCACTTACCAGGGTAACCCATTTTTGGAATTCCGGTTTTTAGAGCCACAGCCACCTTGGGACGGAATGGACCCCTTTAGCTTTGGAGCAACTTGAAGCACTCTGATTTTTCCGCATGGCAATAGGGATCGAACTGTGCCAGGCAAGGGTGTTTGGGTTTGTGAAACAAAAATGCAAGAGGAAGTCTCTTTGTTGCAGGATTCCTTTGGACTGGCAGGCACCTTGATTCCGGAAGCCCTTTGCGACACCATGTGGGCTTTGGGGCTCATGAATGAGAACAACATAAGGGGCCAAATGATTTGGGGAGCAGCAAAATGTTTAGCCCCTTCAAACAGCTCAGTCAAGCAGTGGTCCCGTCGATTCAGCGAGCATGCCTGACTCATCTCCGCTCGCCTTCCTGCTCAGCCTGCAGGGCTTTGGGGCGTCGGGTTTTGTTTAGCGGCCGCGGCACAAGTTCGGTTCGGGGCCCCCGTTTGGGATGGGGTTGACGGCAGTTCCCAAGACTGTTGCCACTTTGGCGGTCCACAGCACGCGAAATGTGGTTGCACATTTGACACCCGCCCGACGTGACACTCACACAAGACAAGGCTCTCACTTGCCCAAAGCCGACTTCTAAACATTCTAACCTTTTGGCCCCCCTGGTTTGGTCCATATTTTGGTTTCCCTGGTTTGGGCCATATTTCGACAAGGTTCCAAAAGGTTAACCTTTCATTGCTGGGTTCTTTGAGCTGGGAAGAGGTTGGTACCTTGGCCGACCCTTTCAGCTTTCAGGTGACCCCTCACGCCCACCAGTCTTGTCAGAAGTATTGTTCGGCTCCAACTTTTCGTACGAATCCCTAGGTTACTTCTATACAGGTCATGCGCCTTATAAATTGGATTCCGCAGCCTCTTGAATCCAATCAAGGTATTTGGTGATTCATTTGGCCAAATTGGAACCCAGTCATCAGATCAGACAAAGAAGAAGGCTCTCCTCCGGTCGCGCCGGGGCCATGCGTGCGGCGTTCTGAACGGCCGGCGCGGCTGGGAGAGGCCTGGCCGAGTTGAGTTGGCAAACCAACTTGCAGGTTTCATCAAGGTTTGCAAGGTTTACACGCATAGGTGTCCTTTTGATCGGTTGGTTTGGTTCAAAATAGATGGGTTCCACTGGTTTAGATGGTTTTCTGCCTCGTTTACCAGGGAAAAACCCATCGATATTTTCCAAAAGCTCACCTATGTTTACAAGTCAGGAACATTTTGATGAGACGATGTTCCGTTTGCTCGCCACAAAACGAGCGCACGATGTCGGCGCCGGACGCAAACAAATCGGCGCCAAGTCCTGAGGTCAGGGAAGGCAGCGATCCATCGATCCGATGGGTCTGCAGAGGGGTGTGCTCACGCGGATCTTGTACCCCGCCCCGGAGCCCAGCTATTCGGTGGACAGCTTCCCCGGGGAACTGGCCCCCTGGCAGAAGGCACTTTTTTTTTTTGTACGATAAATAAATAAACAAATAAATACATAAATAAGCGGAGATAACATGGGCCAATGGGTGTGGCTCAAAAAGAAGCTCCGGGAAGCCCGTGGGTTTTAAATGTTTGGTTTGTTTTTGGGGGACCCCCAGTTTTTGGTTCCTTTTCAAGCGACAATAACAATGCAGGGACAACGGCCATGTTTGAAGGTCGGGACGCCCAAGATTGGTGGGTTTCCTTTGGTGTCCTTTTACCGATCCAAAAAGAGCGCCCTGGTCTGAGACAATCCAAGTGGATGGCGAATTGGTGCCCTTGATTGATCTGGAGGGTTGATACTGTTGATGGATGAAATCCTGCACCACCTTGAAACCATGGGAAGCCATTGTTTGTTAGGTATTTAGAGGGGAATCATCATTCTAAAGTTTCTTCGGCGGTGCGAAATGGATTTCGCAACCATCCACAGTATCAAGGTGGCTGAACATTTCTCCTCAAGTCATCGCACCCCAAAGGGAAACTCGCCTGTATTGCCAAAGGACGTCTGGGACACTGTTGAAACGGGAGCGAAATCGGTGAGGGATGGTGTGCAGAGCTCACCCGGGAGGCTTCCAGAGATTTCCGGTATGTTCTGAAAGGGACTATGTCTCTGGTTCCAAAGGAACGCCCTGGGGTTCAAGCCGCCATTCAAACAACGGGGGGTTTATTATATAACCACCATGATGTACCTAAGGATTGTCATCATCCAAATAGGGTCCCAATGCCATTCTCTTAATTGGGGTTGAACTGCAGGGAAAGGGGGGCTAACCGAAATTCACAAGTCCGAGGTTTGGGTACCTAAGAAGAGTTCCCTAGACGGCGACGCCCCGGGGTTCGGTGTGGACTCCGTGCCGTGCCTGCTGCTCAAGTACCCTTACAGCGCCTTGGAGAAGGGTCACGTGGTCTATGGTCCATTTTGCGAGGAGCATGTTTTTTCTTGCTCTTCTTCTTGTTGCTGTTCTGTTCTTCTGCCTCTTTTTGAAAATCCTACTTCTGCTTCTTCTTCTTCCCGGTTTTCTTCCCCTTTGTCTGTCCCTTTCCTCCCTTTCTCAGTTTCCCCTCCTTCTTGACACCTGCGCTTCTCTTTTCGAGGCCGTTTCCTGGTGCTCTTCTTCCACTCCAACGCGGAGGACCTGGGGAGGTGCTACTCCTTCTGCCAGCAGCTCAGGGACAAGTTCCAGGTCCATGTGCTGGCGGTGGAGTACCCCGGCTACGGCGTCTGCCCAGGCGCGGGCGCGATGCGGAGAACATGGGGTCTCCTCCAAGTAAGAGCTGTTGGGTCCCAAGACACGGGGTCGGACCCTGCTGAATGTGAAGGATGGTTGATCTTGGGTCCAATTGTGGAGTCCCAATTCGGGCAGAACTTACAGGAACCAGCCATTTGGGTATGTGTGAACCAAGGTGAAAAAGGGTACTTTCAATAAAGCGTCAAGCATGCTTTTTGGTCTTCCTTCCGCTTGCCCTTCAAAACCACCCAACAACAAGTACCTTTCGCCTCAAAAGAGTGCTCCGTTTCGGCCTGAAGACGTGAGAAAAGGCTATGTCCACGGCTACGGCGGCTCTTCCTACGGCCACACCTAGAAATCCGCACCGCGGGGCTCTTAAAGCCCATAGGTGCAAGAGCACGGCCCCGTGCTCCATTTGCACGGCAAATGCGTTCTCTCCACTGGTGGTTGATTCATAAGTTCATAGGTCACAGGTCGGGTTGCTTTCTTTGTTTTGCGAGAACAAATCAACAGGCATTTCTCCTTTTGCAGGCCCCTTTCAAAGTGCTCTTTCATTCTTTGGCCTGCCAAAAGTCCCACATAGCCTGTCCTGAGATAGGATATTGCCCCAAGCAAATGAGGTGATTTCCCTTTGTTAAGAGTAGTTTGAGTTTCTAGGTCCTTTATTTGAATTTTCCTCCTTTCTCGCCCTTGCGATGCACCTACCCCCACTTGGGTCTTTGATTCGCCAAGTTATGTCACTTGTAAGTCCCCCGTCCATCCCGCTGAGCCTTGCTCTTGCGGGGTGAACAAAAACCCAATGGCGATCACTACTTGCTATCTATCCAAAATAGTCTGTCACAAGTGTCTATAGTTTTCTGAAACTGTTCTTTGGTTCTTCCCCTTTCTCGCCCTTTCTGCGGTTTCACGCCTCTACCCCCCACCACCAGCCAGTCCATCCATCCAGCGCACGTCTCCCCCGTCTCCCCCAGCCCCCAGCCCCCCAGACCCCCCGAGCGCCAGGGGTGGCCACGGGCAAAAGCGTCACGGAGAACGCCCTGTCGGCGCTGCACTTCGCCACCCAGAGCTTGAGCTGGCCCTTGGACAGCATCAAGATCTTCGGCAGGCGACTCGGTTTGGCGGCGCGCTTGGCGCGCGGTGCTTGGACGCGTGGCGTTTGGCGCTGGCTTCGCGCGGACGGCCAAATATGTCAACGGGGAGGAGCATAACAGCGGAATGTGGTTCCTCCATGGCTAGCTGGTTGGATTGGAGCTGGGGGTGCATGGCTGAACGAAGGGAGCTGGGGGGATACAAACTTGCTTTCAAGGAGGGAGCGGATGAGAGAGCTACCGATCGGAGTTCTGGTTGGGGGACATGGTGGATTCAACAAATGAAACCGCCTCTGCATGGGTCTATGGGGGTGTCTTGGAATAGAGGGGAGAGGGGGAAAAGAAATGTTGGATGGGCTTAAACTCGGCGTTTCTGATGGAGTCCTTATATGGATATGTGTGCGTGCGTGGTGGGAGTCGCGGTACCTGTTCTAAGGTGGGTTCAAAGGGGGAACCAAAATGAACACTAATTATGTTTAGGATTCCCCTATTTTAACGTATATCCATATTGCAGGAGTCAAGGACAGAGATCCATTCAACACACCTGGGTTCAGTAGGGTTTGCGTTCTTTTCCCACTTCCGGTGGCTTTAAACATCACCCTTTCGGGCCAGAAGAGAAAAGGACATAGCAACTGGAGGTCTGGGCACATGATGCGTGACTGGTCAGTACTTGCTCGAGTATACGTGTCATCTACTTTGTGTTTTCAACCAGGCTGTCATCAGTTGGCTGCTAGGTTGGACTTTCTCCCCATCAACTTTTTGGGAACATGTCTGGTTCTCCACTAGCCAAAATGTTGGAGGCAGCCACATAGAGTCTCCATGACCCTTCAATATGGGGTCAGTACCCTAAATAATGGGGTCATGGGGACCTATTTTTAATTTGGGTCAGAAGGAGACTCCAGCCACATAGATCACATTCGAATGGATTTGTGTGAGTCTTCGCCGTGGGGTTTCCGAGGCTCCCCGACGATTCCGCAGTCTCCATGAGTCGTTCTCTGGGTCGGTGGGAAGTGCACGCACATATGGACGCATATTTCTGTGAACCTGCACATCATCATTATATATATATATATACACCTAGAGTCTCCATGACCATTTTAAAGTGCTGTCATCAATTACCCTAAGTAAGGGGGTCATGGCGGTCATGGACCTATTTTGAAAGGGTCATGGAGACTCCAGGTATACATATCGTGCACACATACACAAGTACACATATATATATATATATACACCTATATACTCACACAAGAATCAGAGACCAAAGACCACTTGTAGACATCACCCAGATGGGGTGCCGCGCGCAGGTCCATCGGCACAGGCCCAGCGATCAAGCTGGCGAGTGTCTCGGGTGGCAGTTTGGGTTTTGCAAGGCTCCCAGCTGGGTTACCTTGGCCCCAAGACGCCCCTAAGCCATCAGCAATATGGCTGTTGGTCAAAACCAATGAAATCCAATTTTGGGGGTAGGTGCACCACCCATTTTCGTCTATTTTATTGGGGATTGGGATGTTCACTGGGGGTACGATTTGGCTTTTGACCCATCAGCAATATATCCCAAAGCTTCCTGACCCAAATATACCTGGAGTCTCCATGACCCTTTACAAATAGGTCCATGACCCCATTGTTTAGGGTAATGACCAAATTGTTACACGGTCATGGAGACTCCAGGTAGACCCCGAACCTTCCTGAAAGAACCGAAGATCGAGGCCTGTTCCGCTTCGCCGGGGTGATTCTGGTGACGCCCTTCCTCTCCATCGCGGAGCTCTTCCGGGATCGCGTGGGCCCTTTGTCCAAGCTCGTGGAGGAAGCGAAATCGCTTTCGCGTTCGCTTGCGGTGAAGAGAGGAATGGGTCGGCCACCCTCAAAATACTCATAGAAAAAGGGGTGGTTACGTTGTTGCCCCAAAATGATGGTTGGTGAATGTATTTTTTTACGGGTAGTTTGTGGGTCCAGGTGTCTTTTTTGCGGATTGGCTTTTGGAGCGGTTGTGAAAGGGAAGCCGAAGCCACGTTGAGGAGGTTCCCTGAAATAAGGACATAAATTAAAATGGAATCGACTTTGCTCGACTTTGCGGTGATTTCCAGGCCGATCGGCCGAAGACTCGCCCCGAAGTCTGCTCTTTGATGCTAAAAAAAACCCGAGATGTGACGGGTCCAAAGGTCAGAAGCTCATGGAAGCTCTACCTGGACCCGGAAACTACCTGGAGTCTCCATGACACTTTAAAGATGGGGTCATTACCCTAAATAATGGGACGTCATGGTTATTTTTAGGGAGCGCATGAGGGAGCTACCGATCGGAGTTCTGGTGAAGGACATGGTAGTTGTATTTCTGACTAAAGGGTCCTTGAATAAGCATGTGTCCCATTTATCCAAAGGGAAGATGGTAGAAAGGTCCACTTTGGATATGTGAAAGGGATTCGGACCACCCACCAGTGCGGGCCAGTGTGGGGGGTCCTTCTGGTTTCCTGTCAAGACAACTTGAACTGGGTACCTTTCGCCTCAACAAAGACACTCCTGCAAGGGTCTGTGTTTCTTGGTCTCTGGACCTTCTACCGTAAAAAAAGGGGGCTCATCATTGCAACCCAACAAGTTATGGCTGGATTTCCCTTTTGTTAGGTTGGCAGTTCTTCCGGGCTTTTGGTCCATCCGTTTTTGACCGGTTTTCGGAAGGAGTGGTACCCCAACGGGGACCTCGTTGGCAAGGTGGGGTCACCGGTTCTCATCATCCACGGCAAGTCGGATGACATGAGCCTCAGATTTGCAGTTGTGTGCGCGCATTTTCTAGCAGGTTGGAAGAGGGAGCCGGACGAAGGAGCTGGGACCCATTTCGGGGGGGGGTTAACGAAAATCCAGATGTCGACATTGCGGTGATTCCCTCAAAGGACCGCTTCATCTTACCAGCCCAACCACCGCCCCGGAGCCCCACTCAGAGGTGGTGTCCTTGGTCCTTTCCTTTGAACCAACCCCAGACTGGGTTCCCTCGAAAAGACAGACCCAGACTTAAAAATGGACGATTTCCTCTTCCATTTGCTGAAGCGACCATGTATGTTTTTCCCCGGCTGGGTTTTAAAGGGAATCTATCACCACTGGACATATGTGGTCCAGGGGACTTAAGCAAATCGAGGTGTTGGTTCCTTTTGGTTTTGCTCTAAAACCATTCAGAGGGCTAGCTGAAGATGGGGAAGCCGATTCAAGTCTGCAGCTCCTCATGGATAGCCTGTCCAGCTTTTTTTGCTGGCATTTTGGTGGTCAATTGGAGGCCAACCATCATTCTGATCTATAAATGCGCGTGTCTTTTCTTGAGGATACCCCTTGTGGGGTTGGTTCAAAGGGAAGCCAAGAAAAAACAAAGGACGTGGGCTCCCTGTTTGACAGATACCCCAACGCTGGATCCCTGCTCTTGATGAGATGGGTGCGACCACCTTCCCTTGAGCTGCGCATGGTTTGGAAAGATGCCGGACACCTTTCGAGCGCCCGGCCATTTGATTAGATGGTCAATGGTTCTGCTACATCAGTTTGTTTTTGTGTTTTCTTTTTCTGGGGGACACCCTTTTTGCGGGTGGTTTTAAAGGGAAGCCAAAAGGAACACCACCATTCTTGTAGGGGGTGTGGGTCCGATTCCTAGAACAAGAGGAGCCACCGACATGGTTTCAAGGGGTTCATACCAAACCCTTCTCAATCCTCCAGTGCCCTGTGTTTTTTTTGGAGGGGCATCGCCTGAAAAAGCCACCAACAAAACACGGTTTCCCATGGCTGGGGGTAAGGGAACACACACACACACGGGTTGCTAGGAAGACCAAAAGGAAGCCACCCATGTTCCCCCCAAAGCTGGAGGCTATGGCTAGAGACGCCGTGCCGTGGAGCTATCTGGGCTAGTCCACCAGTTGCATGGCACCCATCTTCTCCTTGTGTGCGTCGGAGCGGGACAAGTTGGGGCGACCTTTTTTTGGCAAACGCCGAGTCTTCCTTTGATTTAAGCTGGAGTGCATATGGTTGCGCATGTTCCCCTGTTGGTTGTTCAAGAACATCTATGACTGGACATAGTTGCTTTCAATTTATTCTGGGGGAGTATCAACAAATGGAGGCAGCGCATTCGTTTCGGCACCCCATAAAATCGTCGTTCGGATAAATCAATATGTATATATATATACATATACCTAGAGTCTCCATGACCCTTTAAAGATAGGTCCATGACCCCAATATTTAGGTGGAGACTCTAGGTATGTATTATGTACACACGAAGAAATCAACAAACAAGCAAAGCACATTTAGGCAAACAAGAATACGATCCCAAGGATCGCGTACCGCCACGCGGAGAGCCTCTTCGATCGGATCTCCACGCGGAAGCTGCTGGTCAGCCCGCCCAACATGGCGCACAATACCAACCTCATGAACGAGTCTCGCAGAAATGGGTATGGGTCAAAATGAAACCACCAGGACAGCAGGTTTGAGTCAACTTTTCCATTTACCAGGGTTCCATTTTGGGTACCTATTTTTGACCCGCACCCAAATATGACCATGAGGTTGTATGCTTTTGTTTCCCCCTGTTGGTTTCAAGGGGATCTACTGTGGATGGTTCCGAAATCCATTTCGCACCACTTTGAAACCATGGGAAACTATTGTTTGTTGGTATTTACTGGGGATTCATCATTCTAGGGCTTCTTGGGCGGTGCAGGATTTGGTCCATCCACAGTATTACCTGAGGTGTCTCGTTTTTGGAGAGTACTGGTATTTGTTTTTGTGGGGTGGTGTATAGAGGGAAAAAAGGGAAAGCAACCCATTTGGTGGGGGGTGCCCCTATTTTGAGGTACGATTCAAGTGCGACCTCAGTTGCCCGAAGAGAATCGACCTTGTGACTTGTTGGTCCTGGGTTGGCGCAGTTGTTGTCAATCACGAAATGTTGACCAATTTTATTTCGGGGTCCTTTGGGCAGGTGAGCCACCGAACTTGCTGCGTTCATAAATTCTTCCCATGCAGGTTTCTCCGAGACTTCTTAGAAGGGGTTCAGATTGAAGGGAACCTTTCTGCAGGGGTGGGGGGTGGGGGGCTCAAATATTTCTTCCTAGTTTTATCACATTTACAACTGTTTATTTATTATCCGAAAAAGACAACCAGGCCCATTGCTGCGACCCAAGCGTGTTTTCATTCGCCATTCAAAGGGCTGGAATCGACTGATTGGTGGAGGCGGAATCCATGTTGGGTGGTGTAAAGGGAAACCAAGAGAAAGCGGAATCCATTGTTGGGCTCGCATATGAGTTCCCCGAGATTCGGAACCCAAGTGTTTCCCGAGGTCAATTAATTTGGGCACGGATAAACAGTATCCGGGCAAGCCGACCACCAGAAAAGTCAAGGTCTCCGTGCTCCTCAGTCAGGTCCCTCATGAGTTGTTGAGAGTACCTGGACGGTAGTTTAAGGGTCCAGGTACCCCGTTTTGGGTTGTGGAGGGGACTCGAATTGACAATGGCTCACGTGGAGATAGGGGTGTCTTTTGGCGATCCAGAATGTCCAAGAACATGGGTTTGTTTCAAGTGGCAGAAGCCCAAAGCGAAACAACAGGGGTGCCGCAGTGAAAAAAATAATTCAACCACCGTTGAATGGGGGGTGATCAATATTCCTGACCAAATGACCATGGGCAGCTCTTCCGATTTAGTGGGAATTTCCTTGGTCATTCCACGTAAAGGACCGTTTGATCAACCCCCGAATCCGAACTCAGGATCTGAGTTTCTTGGTAATGCCGGCGACCCACTTCTTCTCCCTGCCGGACTACATCTTTCAAGACCTGAGGCCCGATGAAACCGGGTGGTCGAAATGAATTGGCTGTGGCTTTCTTTTTGTTGAAAGAAAAGGTACCCTTTTGGGGGTTGGTTGAAACTACCCTTTTGGGGGTTGATTTAAACTACCCTTTTGGGGGTTGGTTGAAACTACCCTTTTGGGGGTTGGCTTAAACTACCCTTTTGGGGGTTGGTTTAAACTACCCTTTTGGGGGTTGGTTTAAACTACCCTTTTGGGGGTTGGTTTAAACTACCCTTTTCAAAGTTGGTTTAAACTACCCTTTTGGGGGTTGGTTGAAACTACCCTTTTGGGGGTTGGTTTAAACTACCCTTTTGGGGGTTGGTTTAAACTACCCTTTTGGGGGTTGGTTTAAACTACCCTTTTGGGGGTTGGTTTAAACTACCCTTTTGGGGGTTGGTTTAAACTACCCTTTTGGGGGTTGGTTTAAACTACCCTTTTGGGGGTTGGTTTAAACTACCCTTTTGGGGGTTGGTTTAAACTACCCTTACCCTTTGGGGGTTGGTTTAAACTACCCTTTTGGGGGTTGGTTTAAACTACCCTTTTGGGGTTGGTTTAAGCTACCCTTTTGGGGGTGGTTTAAACTACCCTTTGGGGGGTTGGTTGGTTTAACCTACCCTTTTGGGGGTTGGTTGAAACTACCCTTTTGGGGGGTTTGGGTTGTTGAAACTACCCTTTTGGGTTGGTTTAAACTACCCTTTGTGGGGTTGGTTTAAACTACCCTTTTGGGGGTTGGTTTAAACTACCCCTTTTGGGGTTGGTTAAACCCTTTGGGGGTTTGGCTACCCTTTTGGGGGTTGGTTTAAACTACCCTTTTGGGGGTTGGTTTAAACTACCCTTTTGGGGGTTGGTTTAAACTACCCTTTTGGGGGTTGGTTAAACTACCCTTTTGGGGGTTGGTTTAAACTACCCTTTTGGGGTTGTTTTAAGCTACCCTTTTGGGGGTTGTTTTAAACTACCCTTTTGGGGGTTGGTTTAAACTACCCTTTTGGGGGTTGGTTTAAACTACCCTTTTGGGGGTTGGTTTAAACTACCCTTTTGGGGGTTGGTTTAAACTACCCTTTTGGGGGTTGGTTTAAACTACCCTTTTGGGGGTTGGTTGGTTTAAACTACCCTTTTGGGGGTTGGTTGGTTTAAACTACCCTTTTGGGGGTTGGTTGGTTTAAAACTACCCTTTTGGGGGTTGGTTGGTTTAAACTACCCTTTTGGGGGTTGGTTTTTAAACTACCCTTTTGGGGTTGGTTGGTTTAAACTACCCTTTTTGGGGGTTGGTTGGTTTAAACTACCCTTTTGCGGGTTGGTTGGTTTAAACTACCCTTTCAGGTTGGTTGGTTTAAACTACCCTTTTGGGGGTTGGTTGGTTTAAACTACCCTTTTGGGGTTGGTTTAAACTACCCTTTTGGGGTTGGTTGGTTGGTTTAAACTACCCTTTTGGGGGTTGGTTGGGGGTTGGTTTAAACTACCCTTTTGGGGGTTTAAACTACCCTTTTGGGTTGGTTTAAACTACCCTTTTGGGGGTTGGTTTAAACTACCCTTTTGGGGGTTGGTACCCTTTTGGGGGTTGGTTTAAACTACCCTTTTGGGGGTTGGTTTAAACTACCCTTTTGGGGGTTGGTTTAAACTACCCTTTTGGGGGTTGGTTTAAACTACCCTTTTGGGGGTTGGTTGGTTTAAACTACCCTTTTGGGGGTTGGTTGGTTTAAACTACCCTTTTGGGGGTTGGTTGGTTTAAACTACCCTTTTGCGGGTTGGTTGGTTTAAACTATCCTTTTGGGGGTTGGTTGGTTTAAACTACCCTTTTGGGGGTTGGTTGGTTTAAACTACCCTTTTGGGGGTTGGTTGGTTGGTTTAAACTACCCTTTTGGGGGTTGGTTGGTTGGTTTAAACTACCCTTTTGGGGGTTGGTTGGTTTAAACTACCCTTTTGGGGGTTGGTTGGTTTAAACTACCCTTTTGGGGGTTGGTTTAAACTACCCTTTTGGGGGTTGGTTTAAACTACCCTTTTGGGGGTTGGTTTAAACTACCCTTTTGGGGGTTGGTTTAAACTACCCTTTTGGGGGTTGGTTTAAACTACCCTTTTGGGGGTTGGTTTAAACTACCCTTTTGGGGGTTGGTTTAAACTACCCTTTTGGGGGTTGGCTTAAACTACCCTTTTGGGGGTTAGTTGGTTTCAACTACCCTTTTGGGGGTTGGTTTAAACTACCCTTTTGGGAGTTAGTTTAAACTACCCTTTTGGGGAGTTAGTTTAAACTACCCTTTTGGGGTTAGTTTAAACTACCCTTTGAGGGGATTGGTTTAAACTACCCTTTTGCAGGGGGTTGGTTTAAACTACCCTTTTGTGGGGAGTTGGTTTAAACTACCCTTTGTGGGGTTAGTTTAAACTACCCTTTTTGAGGTGGTTTAAACTACCCTTTTGGGGGTTGGTTTAAACTACCCTTTGGGGATTGGTTTAAACTACCCTTTTTGGGGTTAGTTTAAACTACCCTTTTTGAGGTTGGTTCAGAAAACTACCCTTTTTGGGGGTTGGTTTAAACTACCGCTTTTGGGGAGTTAGTTTAAACTACCCTTTTTAGGGTTCTGGGGATATACCCTTTGAAGGGTGGATTTAAACTACCCTTTTGGGGGTTGGTTTAAACTACCCTTTTGGGGGTTGGTTTTTGGGGGTTGGTTTAAACTACCCTTTTGGGGGTTGGTTTAAACTACCCTTTTGGGGGTTGGTTTAAACTACCCTTTTGGGGGTTGGTTTAAACTACCCTTTTGGGGGTTGGTTGGTTTAAACTACCCTTTTGGGGGTTGGTTGGTTTAAACTACCCTTTTGGGGGTTGGTTGGTTTAAACTACCCTTTTGGGGGTTGGTTTAAACTACCCTTTTGGGGGTTGGTTTAAACTACCCTTTTGGGGGTTGGTTTAAACTACCCTTTTGGGGGTTGGTTGGTTGGTTTAAAACTTACCCTTTTTTGGGGTTGGTTGGGTGGTTTAAAAACTTACCCCTTTTGGGGTTGGTTGGTTTAAAACTACCCTTTTGGGGGTTGGTTTAACTACCTTTTGGGGGTTGTTTTTGATGGGTTGGTTTAAACTACCCTTTTGGGGGTTGGTTTAAACTACCCTTTTGGGGGTTGGTTTAAACTACCCTTTTGGGGGTTGGTTTAAACTACCCTTTTGGGGGTTGGTTTAAACTACCCTTTTGGGGGTTGGTTTAAACTACCCTTTTGGGGGTTGGTTTAAAGGGATATGTAAGGGTTGCCACCCACTATTGGGGTCATGCACATAGGAAGCGGTTGTTGCGCGGTACAACCCACTGGGGGTGACTTGGACCATGGGTGAACGTTTCAATCACCCATTCTTTGTGGCAGCGTTCACTAAGTGCTCGGAAACACGGAGCCAGCATGTCTTGGTGGTTCCCAGGCATGCGGTTCCTCAGGTTGTTAGATGTTTTTAGTTGGTTTAGTGGAAACGACCACGGAACCGGCGTGAACAACTTTTGTGGCAGGGGATTTGAGCACAGCCCAGATTTGAGAGACTTGTTGCCCGTGTATCATGGTTCATGGGTCACACGCGTTTTTGCAACACATGGATCCCCCTCTTTGGGGAAGAGGGGGGAGTCAAGGAGCCGACGGCAAAGTGGGGGTCCCAGTTTTGAGGCACATTCGTACCTGGCACTTGTGTTTTATTGTTGCAGTCAAGGTCGCTCTGAAGTCATTGGTTCCTCTTGGATTTGACCTGAAAGGTGGAATCTCAGCTGACATGTTTGCAAGGAAGGCGGCAAAAGAGTAGTTAGTGAATATTGACTCCAAGCAGGCCCACGCGGACCCCGAGCCGTACTGGCTTTACGTTTGCTGATTCGGCCCAAGCAGGCTGTTTAAGAGTCACTACCCGCACTTTTCTTCCTCTCAGGTCCCCTTTTCAGGTCCTTGGATGAACAACCCGACCCAACTAGCAGCTTGCTTTAAATAGGGTAGGGCTTCATGCTCCCCAAAGTCCGCCCAAGCCCGGCGAGAAAAAGGATCCCCGTCTCGGCGCGGCTCGATCAGAGCCCTAAGCCAACACCAAACCAATCCCTAAACCAACCCTAAACCAACCCCAAACCACCCCTAAGCCAACCCTAAACCAACCAGCCCTATAAGGGTATGTGTCAAAATTTAACCACCAGGGACCGCAGGTTTTTGCATCTTCCAGGGTTCCATGTTGGGGTTGCCCTATTTTTGACCCACAGCCATATCATTCCCGCCTCGCGACTCCCAAATCCCGAATCTCGCAGGGTGCCCACCGGGGATTGGAGTGGGGCTGACCCACCTCATCAACCCACCTCATGAACCAGACCTAGGAGTGAGTGAGCGACCCCCCATCTCCCCCATAAACCAAACCTACTGTGGATGGACGAAATCCTGCACCACGTGGAAGCCATGGAAAACCATTGTTTGTTGGGTTTTCACAAGGAAATCATTCTTCCAGGGTTTCTTAAGTGGTGCGAAATGGATTTCGTCCATCCACAGGGACCTTGCAAACCAAACCGCATGCGGATCGCTCCGTCGATCCGCGCGGCTCCGAGCGGATCGACAGATACGGACGTCGCAGGGTGCCCAGCTGGGCGCTGAGGCGGCCCAGCAGCTGGGCGCTGCGGGCGCCTCTGTTGGACCTGGACGAGCTGCGGGTGAAGCGGTGCCTCGGGGGTGCTGGGCTTGGAGGCGTGCGGGGTTGGGGGTGGTTTGAGGTTGGGGGGGGGGGGGGGTTGGGGTTTGGGGGTTTGGGGACTAGGTGATTGGAAGGGAGGGTGTCCCAATTTGTCGCTTGTAAAGAGGGAGCCGATGAGGGATATTCATTGGAGTTCTGGCTAGAGACATGGTAGTTGAGGTGGATTTGAAGATTTGGAGTTGGCTTCACCTTGATTGTTTGAGGCTGGATTTGCAACATTTGGGTAGGGCCAGCCAAGTTCAGGATTGTTTTGGGGTGGGGAGTGGCGGGTTTCAGGTTCGATTCAATGTCGGTTTGAGGGAGTTTTGCGGGTGGGGATCAGGCGTGGGGCAGGGGGGGCAGGGGTTGCCCTTTTCTACAAGTTCTGGCTTCCATTTGCTTAGGAATAGTTTTGTATTTTCCCCTGTTGGTTCCTGGACATATGAATATTCTTTCCAGGGGACTTAAGCAAATGGATTTCCAACTTCACGAGGATAGAAAGTCCCTGCGAAGCCTTTATCCCCCACTCGCACATAGCGGGGATAAACGTAGATACTTGCAAACCACCTACCATATCAATACTGCGCATTCGCAAAAAGGGACATGGTCAATCAGATTCGCCTGAAGTAGCAAGCCCACATTTGGGGTTGAGCATTGAGAGCTAATGGTCCCCCTGCGAGTGCAGTTGCCTTTTCCCAAGACGACTCTTCAGGTAGCGCTTAGTTGGTGGTTTGGATTGGTGGTTTGGGGATTTGAACCTCTGGTTCTTGTAGAGGGTAAATCCAATCTTGAACCACTAAACCACTGGGCTCCAAACCACCTATTGGAGGGAAGCTGAACTCTTTTTTTAGAAGAGTCGCAAGCAGACAGCCCTGTTTCAGCTAAGATTGGCCTCAATGTCAACTCAAGTTGCTTTTCCCTTTGAAATACAATAACCGGCGGCTTTTCAACTTTGAAGACTACCTTGTGCAAAAAAGTACACCCCCCCCCCACTGCAAAAACAGAAAACACAAAACACAAGACATGTTTACATTTTAGGGTAGGCTAAATATGAAACATATGGCTGCGGCTCAAAACGTAAGGTCCGGATCAAGGGCCAAATCCCACAGACGATCCAGACCCCAAAACGTAGGTGCTCCCGACCGATTCAGCCGTCCGGATCACCGCGGAACGATCCATACCCATTTCTTGAGCCATAGCCATATGTGTATGGGTCAAAATGAAACCATCAGGGGACTGCAGGTTTTAGTCCTTGGTTCCATTTACCAGGGTCCCGTTTTGAGTGCCCCTTTTTGACAGAGCCATTTGCAGAATATGAAACCATCTCCGTGTCCCAAAGTTTTTTCTCACTTCCTGAGGTCCCGGAGTTTAAACACTTTTTGGGTTTCGACCATTTTAACGCCAAGCAAACAGCTTGGTTCCTTCTTTTGGCGAGTCCACCCAAAAAGTGAGGTGTCTTTTTGTGGGGCCTGGGGGCAAGGAATCGGACCGACAGACAGCCACGGCCCGCAGGAAGGTTCGACACGAACTTCGACTGCTGTGGTCCAGGCCGGGGCTCGCGCGCTCGCTCGCAACTTCCACGGGGGCCTGGGACTTGTGCTTTGAGCCGGCAGTCCCAAGCTGGGAATCTGCTGAAAAAAAGAGAAAAAACAACTAGTTGCGTTAGGGCTTAACCCCGGTTGGTTGGTTGGTTGGTTGGTTGGTTGGTTGGTTGGTTGGTTGGTTGGTTGGTTTGTTTGTTTGTTTGTTTGTTTGTTCGTTGGTTGGTTGGTTGGTTGGTTGGTTGGTTGGTTTGTTGGTTTGTTGGTTTGTTGGTTGGTTGGTTTGTTGGTTGGTTGGTTTCTGCCGGTAGTAAAAGACACCTCAACCCGCAAGCTGTCCTGGACCCTCAAACTATCCATACAAATTGGGTATTGCCCGAAACTTGGGGTGGTGTCCCTTGTTTAAGTTTAGTTTGAGGGTCCCGCATGTTTTTTTTTTTGGGGTGGACGAAATATGATACAACATGCGAACATATTAGTTTGGGTGTACCTTATATGTGGGTCAAGCAAACAGCAAGCCGCCTTTGGCGGGGCTTCGTTTTCGACCTCGGAAAGAATTACTGGCTGCCCCCTACAAGCAGAAGTGTTAGCCCCTGACTAATAAAACCCCACCCCCCGATTCCCCCGGAAACAAGAATTCCCCGCCAAAAAGGGGCCCTTATATTTGTTCCTGGGTTTATTAATCAGGGGTCAGTATGAATGGCTTCCGTTGGGAAGTATCCTTCCAGAAGATTGCAGATGTTGAGGGGCAGGGGGGAGGGGTCCAAACAGCGTCTCCCAAAAATCCAGACCCATATGGCCCATATGCATACGGGTGTGCGTGTTTTGTTAGGGACCACCCCCCCCCCCCCCCGAAAAAATACAAAGGAGCAACCACACCGATTTGCCGATTTATGTTGAAGGTTTCGTTTGAACACCACCCTAAGAAAGGGCCCCCTCAAAAAGAAACAAGAACCACTCCTACTATCCCTGCACATTTCACCAAACAAAAGCAAGGAACCACCCATACTAACCCTTGAAAACCACCCCAAAGAAGGGGGCACCCTCCAACAAAACACACGGAACCACCCAATTTTTACCGGCTTGTCGTCTATTTTTTCCGGAGGCACCCGGGTGTCGCCCGTCGCATCCTCAGGCCCGGCGCTGCAGAAGGCCTGGCTGGGCGTGGAGAGCTGCTGCAGCGCCCCGACGTGCAACGACAACCACCAACCCCAACCATCCAAGCAACCAAGCAACCCAGCAAAACCAAGCAAAACCGACCTTAACGAACCCAAACCAACCAAACCCAACCAAAACCAAAACCAAACAAAACTACAATCCAAAACCCCTTGAAACCCCACCATTTGAGCCGCGTCCAAAACCTCGGTGTACGTGGTTAGTAAGAGTCGTGTCATATCGACCTGTGGTTGATTCCCCTCCTGTTTATGCCAAACTCGAAAAAGCAAGCACGGTGCATCCGCCCTTGGATTTCTTTACATGGCTTCAATACATCCGGCCATTTCAATACAATAGGCCCCTGAAAAAGTGATCTATTGGATCTTTTTGTTTTGGGGGAAGTTCCCCTTGAGACCCACCATTTCTCACTCCCTGAGCTACGTTCTGGATTCTGGACTGTAGGCTTTTAGGGTTTGGACCACTCTTGTGGCACAAACAGCAAGGATTTGTTGTTTCGGCTAGTCAACTCAGGAAGTGAAAATCAGAGGGTTCAGTTTGAGGGTGTGACCACCGCATGAACCCAACGTCGACGCCGGAATATATTTCAAGCCTGGTTCTAGAGTTGGTTGGCTGAGGGCCTGAAGAGCATATGCCGAGTTTCAAGTATCCACCTGGAGTCTCCATGGCCCTTTAAAAATCGGGTCATTACCCTAAATAATTGGGTCATGGACTCATTTTTCAAGGGTCATGGAGACTCTAGGCACACTCCAGCGCCTGCTTTGTCTTTCTTTCAAGACGCTGCAAAACATTGACACGCTGGAGACTGCCCAGCTTGATTCTTTGCCTTGGTTTGGATAGGCTCCCTAAATCTGCAAGAAGTTGTGACTAAGAAACCTTTACACCTCACTTCCCCAATGTTTTAGCAGCCAATCATTTGTTTTCGCTTTTCATGACAAGCATCCGCAAATGATAAACCAACCCCCCTCCTCTGTCTGCGGAAGCGAGAAGGTTTGTCTCAAAATAGGACAAGTGGATTTCGGCTTCCCTTTGGTCCAGAATGAAGTCGACCCCAGATTAATAAGCCCGTCCTATGAATACGGATTCAAAC